>MU767778.1:25637-71623 GCA_026770625.1 Nicotiana glauca
AAACATATTTGGATTATGTTTTAAAGAGAAATTTGGGAAATTTTCCTATGAAAGAGCTACGTGTTTATTTGTTTCCTCTATTTGGTTAGAACCATGTCCATAAAAAATAAATCCACGGATTAATATGTGAAATGAGGATAAATGATCATTGGACCATTAGAGTGTGTCAAAGTTGACTATCTCGTCTCTACCCCTTCGGGATTAGGCGGGACACTCACTGAGTACACGTTGATTACGTACTCATACTACACTTCTGTGCAATTTTTGTTGCACAGGTATACTTCATCTTAGTGGCCTACTGGGCGCAGCAGCACGGACGATTCAAGGACTAGGTGAGCTGCAAATTGCGAGGCGACCTGCAGCTAGTATAGTTCCTTTCTATACTTTGATTATTTATTTCCTGTCCATTGTATTCCGAACAGAGGTTTTATTTTATTTCATTATCAGTAGTCGCTCATGCACTTGTGACACCGGATTCTGGGATGGTTTTCGAAAAGTTTGATTTAATTGTTATTGTTAATTTGAATTGAAGCAAAACCCTTTTTTTTGTGAAAATGGAAGGAAAATTTTGGAATTTGATGTATTTAAAAAGGATTTTTTTTAAAATCGGTAATCTAATTGGCTGGCCTGACAGCGGTGTCCGGCACCACCACGACCCTTAGTGGATTTTGGGTCGTGACATCTGCCTTCTACATTTGTTGAATACAAAGCACCATTGGATAACACTCTCACTTTTCTTAACACAAACGGCCCCTGACAATTTGGCAAACTTGCATTTAGGGTTTCTTTATGTTCTATATGCCCCAGTTTCACATGGTTTGGGCTTCAAATGATCTCTAAGTGCCCAAATCTATTCTTATTTCCCTCAAGTGCCCCTGTCATCTTCAAAATTGTTTCAATGCTTCACGACTAAACTAACTTTTTGATCTCAGGATGAGAATTATGCATGCATATCATGTCACTAAAGCCAACGGGAAAATAATTGTAGAAAGAAAAGAGAATTAAACAAAAGAAAATGGCTAAGAATAAAAGAAAACAAGAAATTGCATTAGACAGACGGTGAAACGGTTCGAACAACAAGACAAGCAAACTAGATTGGGGTTACAACCCTGGAACAAACCTGGACGACACTAAACGAGCTACTACGACTAAAAAAACCAGGCAAAATGAAAGGATAGAAGGGTTTGAGTAATAAGACAATATCCGGATTACAACCCTGAAATAACCCGGACAACAGAAATGACAACAAATCAGGAAACAGCCTTTCTACCCCTCGGGGTAGGGGTAAGGTCTGCGTACATATTACCCTCCCCAGACCCCACTTGTGGGAATACACCAGGTTGTTGTTATTGTTGTTGTAACAGAAATGACAACAAAATAAACCACCAAACTCCACTCCGGCTGACCCAGAAATGGAGCGTCTTCCCAATTACCAAGCATGGAATCTTAGCCACTGAGTTTCGCATCAATACTGCCAAGACCATTATCAACTTTAATCAACAAGTTCCCATGAGGATTCGCATGCTCCCTGTCACTGTCATTGACCACAACTACCCCTTCTTGAATCATTCTCTCTATATCCCTTTTCAAAGAGCGACAATCTTCAATACTATGCAACTGGACATTAGAGTGGTACATGCACCGCATAGCAGGATCAAAGCCTTTTGCATATGAGTTTAGAGTATATTCGAGGAGCGGCTCAATCAGGCCAGAATGCTTTAACATTTCAAACAAACTTGTGTAGGATTCTCCGATAGGCGTTAAATCACCTTCTGCCTTTGTTTCCCTCCATCTGAGCCCAAACTCCCTAAATCTTTCTTCCGGCTTTTTTTCCATTTTAGATAGGGAGGAGCGGTCTAGGGTAGCACCTTATTTGTATTGAAAGCGCCGCACAAAATCTTGGGATAGGTCGCCCAATGTATGCCACTTACCAACATCTTGATGAGTATGCCAGTCCAAAGCTACCCCAGTCAAGCTTTTACTGAAATACACCATCAACAAATCATCTTTCTCGCCAACACTTCTCATTTCACGGCAATAACTCCTTAGATGGGCTACCGGATATCCACCCCCATCATACAAGTTAAACTTTGGCACTTTAAATCCCACAGGCAGGCAAATGTCAGGGAACACACACAATTCTTTGCAAGCCATGCTACCCTCGTCTCCCATTCTTTGTTTGTTTTTTAAAGACTGTTCTGTGCCTTTCAGCCTTCTGGGCATCCCATCTCGACCTTCTGTTCCTGTAACTTTTTTATTTTCAGCATGAAGCTCATCCTGGGAGCTCTTCTTGTGTGAATAAAAGACCTTGTGGGCAACCTTTGAGGGGTGATATTGGACATCACAAGCTTTGAGTGGGTATTCATTATTTGAGGTAGTGGATATGATAGGAAGGCAATTTCAGGGAGAGGTAATTGGAGGAGGAGTGGTGGAGCTACTAGCACGGTTGGGAAAGCAATGATAAGCAGGTGGATTTGGAGAGTATGGGGAATCATCCGGTACTATGATCGGAGTTTGGGTAAGGGTAGAATCTAAAAAACTCGATGGTGGCGGGGGTGGTGCCTTTCCAGCCATCCATGACTGATACATGTCTGTCATGTGTTGTCTTAACATCTGTACCTCTTCAACCAACCCATTGTCCTGTTCAACCAACTGTTTTTCGAGCACCGGTATCAACCAACCCAGTTCTGTTGTTGTCTGCCATTGCCTTTTGATTTCGTGCTATCGAAAAGAATTACCACTTTGAAAACCACAAACCAACTACTTTTCTGCTATGAATATAACCAAATGAAGCCATCACGTTAGCGTTAGGGCATTTAACAGCAAAATATCACATTACGTGCAATGCACCTAGTCACAGTTATCGGTTCTAACATGACTTAGAGGGTATGAAGGTCATATGGCATCATCCCAATTTGTTCATTTCAACCCTCTCCTTCCTTCGCTTTTCTGGCACTTCTTGGCTCACTCATTTTCCTTCACCTTTTTTCTTTCTGATTATCGCTCTTTTTCTTCCCTCTCATTTCTCAGATCCCATGATTTCATCTCTCTTTTTTCTTTCTTCTCTCTTTTATTTTCCTTGATTTTCCTCCTTTTTTTCTTTCCTTTTCTTTTAATAATTCAAAAAATGATGCGATCGAACCCTATGTAGGTTGCCTACGTATCATGACCCCGTATGAATCAGATTTTTGCGTAGTTCTGGAAGAACGGGAATAAAGTAAACAAACTGACCTTCTCTTTTTTTTTTTTCTTTTTTTGTCTTTTTTTTTAAAAATGACTATGCCGATGAGAAAAAAGAAATAAAAGAAGAGAAACCCTTTTTTGAATTTTCTAGACTGAATGCTCTACAACCTGTTCTAAACTCAAGCTCACCGAGCATGTATTTTTTCTCTTTTTGAAATGATAACTCTAGGGGAAATTATTAAGAAAAAAAACCCTACCGGAGAAAAATATTTTTTAATTTTTTTTTAAGAAGGAAATCTAAACAACAAATCAAAGAAAAATATTTTGAATTCTCGTTTGATATCCTGATGCAAGATTTCGAAACAAGCAATGAAAAAGATAAAATAAAATATTTTTGGATTTTAATTTGATTGCCTAAAGGAAGAAACTTTAAACAAAAGATAAAGTATGTTCTTTTTTTTTCTTCTATGAACAAAATCCTAAATTTCGAATGAAAATAATTTTTTTGTTCCAATTTTCACCCATTCCCAAAGAAGAACCTCGAAAGAAAAATCTTTTTGGATTTTTGAAGTTAATACCTTAAAGAAAACCTTTTAACGAGGTACTAAAAGAAAATTCTCTTCTCTTTTTTTGGGTTTTTAGTCTTAATATACTAAAGAAAATATAAAAATAATTTATTTTAAGTCCTAGATATTAATTGCCTAAAGGAAAAACCACCTCAAAAAAAAATATTTTATTTTTTCATTTCTACAATTAGTATTCTAAAGAAAATTCCTAATGGAAATATAAAATACAATTGTTTTTTTTTATTACCCACATTTTCAAATACAAAATAGAAAGTACAATAATAATAATAAAACTTGATATCACTATTCAAACTAAAAGATGGCATAAAACAAAAAAAACAGACTCAAAACACAAAAGAAAAGAAAATCTTCTTTTAATCCACTCCTGAATAAGAGATCCTGACTAGATGTCCTAGGCTTTGTCATGCTCCAACTCCGGTAAGTAGACCCACACCTGCATGAGAAAACTTTAACCAACACTATGCGAGATAATAACACTCCCTGCAAGACATGATTGAGACTATTTTTGCAAAATGACTTTTTTGGCCAAAAGGTGGCTAGAAGTGCAAAATTTGGCTAAGACCCCACAAAGCCAAGAACCTAAGATTTACTAGAAAGACCGGACCCTATGTAGGTTGCCTACGTATCCCGCCCCGAGAAACGAGAATCAGGTTCGCGTAGTTCGGCAGATTGGATACGGTCGAGAAAAAAAAACTAATTTAGAGAAAACGTATTTTGTGCTTTTCTTGAAAAAAGATGAAACATGCAAAATCTTTTTTCGATTTTCTTTTTCTTTTATTTTTTTGAATTTTCAAGCTCTCTTTTTTTTTTCATTTTTCGTTGTTTTTTCATTCATTTTTTCATTTGCCCTCAGCTATCCTTGGTCCGCCAAATGACCCTTTTACCCTTGAATAAATGCAACATGTAGCACGTAGGATGCATCAAGATCTGTTATTTTGGGTACACCTATCCTAGACGGACCCAACCCCTGTGTTGAGTCCCCTAAGTCAAATGCACATGATGCAAACAAGCGTTCCTACTAGGGATCCGGCATGAGATTTTGTTATTCTAGGTTTAAAACATGGGTTTATTGTTCTAGACCTGGCTTACCCGAGCGGACAACTCGGGCTGGGGGGCAGCGTACCGGGGATACAGAAGCTCCGCCGGCTTAGCAACTTGTCCGAACCTCGTTCTAAATGGGAAAAGACTCTAAACAGAAGAGAAGTCACACGAAGTTCACCCTTCTCCATGATGTAGAAGACTCAGAGAGAGGAAGGGTTGCAGTTTATATATACAATTCACCAAATATCAAAGCGGTAAAGCATTTAGCACATTAAGCCCAAACATGTAAAAAAATCAGATAAAGCCAAATATAACAATTTAACTGAGCTCGAATTCTGAACCCTGAACCAAAAGTTATGGGTTTTTGTCCCCAGCAGAGTCGCCAGAGCTGTCACACCTCTTTTTTCACTACACCCCTAGAAAGGGTATAATAAAGGGAGTTTTTTCAATTAAAGGACAATCAAAACGGGATTCGTTTATTAAGAGATTTAGAGTCACCAATTGGGATATTTATGGTGTCCCAAGTCACCGGTTTGAATCCCAAATCGAGGAAAAGGTTTGACTATGTTTAACAGTCACGAACCAGAAATTCGGATAAGGAATTCTGTTAACCCAGGAGAAGGGGTCAGGCATTCTTGAGTTTCGTGGTTCTAGCACGGTCGCTCAACTGTCATATTCGGTTTATTTATCTTATTTTAATACATTTTGAACCTATGTGCAAATTTTAGCTTTTAACCGCTTTTATTCAATTTTTAAAGAATGTTGAACGTCGTTTAAAACATGTCTTTGGATCACGTCACATAAAATGCACCCGCAATCCTAAATATATTTTATTCAACGTTTTGGGATTTGGATTTAGGTCACATGAAATGTACACCCGAGTTTAAGAAGGTAAAATTATTAAACGACGCGCCTAAAAGCAACTAACGCGTTATTAACTTTGCGAGGGCTATAGAAATTTGATAAATGGCACGCCTCGATTTCTAAGTATTTTTAAAGACATAATTAATGAGGTCCACGCAATTTATTATTTTATTTGGCACGGTGCACCTCAATTTATTTTAAAAGGACGTCCTAAAGATGAGCTACTATTAGCTATTAGGATTCGTCTCTACTCCTAAAACCTAATTAGTTGACATTATGAATTAACTAACATCAAGGTATTCAAGAAAATTGGGCCCCAAGATCAAGTCCAAACTCGAACAAGGACACTCCCCATTACTGAAGAGACCCTTAGCTCGAGTATGCCATTTAACTTGAAAGGCCCAAAGTCTACCATTTAATTATTAACAAACCAATTACTATTTCAGTTGTGGGCCCAAAAAGAGCCCAGTCCACATGAGGCACGCCAAACAGACTTCATGAAAGGGGCTCACTTCGAACCCCTGTGACAATGATCAGACTAGCACCTTTGTAGCAATTATAATATACACGGAAACTCAACCTCCCAGCTTAATGTTCACAAACGATCTCAAAGTACTAATATTATGCTTAAAGGCAGTCAAGATTTGATACTAATCTATGAGACCTCTTGAGTCATACTTGCATTGAAGAATATGATCCATTAGCAGCTCATCCATTATCACCCTATTATGTTCATCTACACAATCTTGAACGAAACAACATTTGCGTGGTTGTCAGATATACACAAACACCTATTAATACCTATTTCCGTTGGGGACTTGTTCCTCTACTCTATGTTGGTCATCTCTATAAACATGAATCACGAATGCATCCTAACAACATACATCAATTTTAAGCATGACTGAAAATAGATCTAGATATGTATGAGTCATTTGATTTATCTAATACCATAACCCCCCCTAAATTAACATTCAGATCCCATCATTTACGACAAAATTCACAATTATGGCTAACATTCAACAAATAGCAGGCCAAGGAGTAACTTACACAAAGCTGTAACCAGACTAAGCTTGACAGTACAGGAGCTAACTCAAAATGGAAAAAAATGAACTTTTAAACCTAGATCTATCATTACTGTCAGCAACATATATCATGATAAAACCGTATGGAGTTATCCACCAAATGTAAACAATCATTTACAGCACATTCCTGGTAACTACATACGAGCCATGGATTGAAAAGAAAGGGAAAATTGAGGATTTAACAATGGGATATCAAACTTCATTCAAACTTGTATTTCGCATTATACATAAAGTGATGTCCATGGGATTTTGGATAATACCTGGCAAGCAAAACAATAAAGAGATGAGAGGATAAGTAGTGCAAAACAGTGACACTCAGCAGCAAAACAGCCAGTAGAACAGTAAACCCAGATCAAATCAGCTCAAATCCAAGTTGAAATCAACCCCCAAATACCAAACTCAACTCAAGACCAAAAGAAAACTCCAATTTTGAACCCATAGTGATATCATATAAATTTCAGAACAAAAATCCAATCAAAAGTGAACCAGAAAACTCGAATACCAGCAGATTCAGCTCATTTTCCTGCCTTTGGTCGCTTAAAACTTTTTCAGAATCAATGTTGTAAGAATTTTCCCAAAAGTTTCCAATATAACATTGATTTGTTCTTTGAATTTTTAGCCGTCTGGTTTTGTTTATTTTTTGCTCTCTAAAATCTGAAATGAGCTTCTCTTAGCTATGCCTTTATAGGCAGGCTACTAGGGCAGCCTTAAAGGATTAAGTTTTTCATTTTAGACCTTTTCCAATTTTTGAACTTGCTACTTAGTCCCTCAATTACTGACTTGCTAGCCAAGCTAAACTACTTAAAAGCCTGAAATTGGCTAGTAATCCCTGCTAGAAGCTTCTTCTTTCAGTTGTGAAAAGATTCCCCCCCACTTAAACTACCCAAATCACCCTTGTAGCTACTATTATTTACCCTGAATCCACCTGGGCCAATTGGCTAAGCTAATTGGGTCATAGACCCTGAATTGAATCCAGAAATGGGCCCGGTGCTGCCGAGAAGGCAATCTGGCCCAAAATCTTTTACACAAAGACTCAAACAAGTAGTCACGATGAACACAAAACCTGATGACCCAATCCAACTAAAACATCACAACATTAATTTAAAACCCATTACAATACAACGACACATAAATCAAATAATGCAAAGTTCAAACAATCTGTGTCTTAAAATTAACAGAGGCTATCACTAATCTGAACTGAACACATGTTAAAAAAGCTACAAAAAAATGGCAATCCTAAGTTAATACTAACCATTACACTAACACGACTAGATTTTAATGACACTTTCAAAACGGTAAAAACAAGAGATAAGAGAGGGGATGGAGGTGAGATGAGAGTGAATTGAACTAACAGAAAAAGAAAAATACAGGAAGAAAGAAAAGAAAGAAAGAAATTGGAGGTACCTAAAACCAGATAGGCAAGCCCTGAGGCTATCCCTTGAGCAACAGATTTTGAACGAAATGGGTCTTAATCATGTGTTTTCACACGAAAACACATGAATGAGATCAATTTCAGCCTCAATCTTCAATAACTCTCACGATTTGAGTTTTTTTGAGAAATCAGGGTTCATCTCTAATCTAAAATATGAGGGGTTTCAAGGGTGTTCGAAGGATTATGAGTGGTGATTTGGACTGAGGAAGGGGCAGGGGTTCAAGGGTGTGAATTTGGGAGCGTTTGGTGGAGGCGCCACCAGTGGGTGAAGGGGGCGACGGGTCTAGGGTTGGGGGTGTTCTATTCTCTGAAGAGGGGAAGTGAAGGGACGAACTGGGGGGTAAGGGTTTCCGACCGTTAAATATTAATCCCCACCCAGTTCCAAGCCGTCTGATCATATTAGATTGACGATCGAGATTAATCCTAAAGAAACGACGTCGTTTGGTTAGCCGACGAGACCGGAACGGGTTGGGCGTCAATTTGGTCCTAAATAAGCTAGTCCGCTTGGGCGGGTTAATTTAAAACCAAAAGCTGGCCCAAAAGTCCTTTTCTTCTTTTCTTTTTTCTTTTTTTTTTCTAATTTCTTTTTAATTCTCTTATTTCAAAATTAAACTAAAACCCTAAATTAATTCTAAAACTAAATTAAACTACCAAATCGAATTAATTAACCCTAACAATTATTACAAACTAATCAAGTATAAAATTAAAAAGAAAAACTACCGAAAATCCAAAAGTTAAAATTTAAACAAAAGTAAACTATTTTTTTTTGTGATTTTCCTTTTATAAATAACTTTATTACTAAATGATCCTTAAAATGCAAAATTAACTCCTAAATGCACATGCAACACATTTTTTGTATTTTTCATTAATAAAAATATACACACAAAAATGCAAACAACTAACATAAAATAGCACAAAAAATCCGCAAAATTGCAAACACTGAAAGAAAATTATTTATTTTGAATTTATGGGAATAATTCATATAGGACAAAAATCACGTGCTCACAGCGGCCGCAATCCATTTTCTGCGGTGCCAGAATTCAGAGAGAAATTTGGTCAAGTCCAAAGCCCTAATGCGGACCACTGTCCATTTTGTGTGGTCCGCACTAACCCCGTCGGGGTATTTTTGTCCAGAAGTGTCAGCTTAGTATAAATAACTTCTTTTCCATTTTTAGGTGAAGCAGATAATATCAGAACATAGCTGCACTCGTGGGTTTGAATTTTGTAGCCATTTTGGGCAATTTTATCTACATTTCATCATTGAATCTTGTTTTTTATCTTAGTAATTAATTAATATAAGTTTATCTTCATCTATTTCTTGCTTTTCGTCTTTAACTATGAGTAGCTAGACTCATAAGCTAGGGTTGTGGCTCAACCCTAATGTGAGTAAATTATGGGTTTTGTATTTGTGAGCTAAATTGACTATGGGTGTTTGTTATTTTGGCCAATTTCATGGTTAATTGCTGAATTAGTGGTTGCAAACAGTAGTTTGTATTGAGTTGACTTGAGCTCTTCATGAGAAAGAGAGCCTATGTCTCCTAAATTGGTCCAACAAGGAATTGGGACGTACTCAAGAGATTGATAGCCCCAATTAAAAGGTAAAACCTCGAGAGAGTAATACCTGACTTGAACCCTAGTTGCTTGTGCAAATTTGCATACCCAATTGGTCTTGAGAAAGTCAATTCGGGTAAAATCACTCGAACCATCGAGAGGTGTAGAGTGGGTAAAGTCGTGCAACGGTTATATCATACTCCTCAAATATGTCAAACATGCCTTAGACTCAAGTATCCGTCAATTTACCACCTAGGCAGAAGTCATTACCCCAGTGCCTTTTAAACCATTTGAACAGCCCATAGCATTATAACTCTTAGCTTATTCTAGTGTTAATTTAGCATAATTGTAGTTGATAAAATTAGAAGTAAATAAAAAACCCAAAAATGTTTAGAAGTGTAATTTGGAACACATACGTAACTCTATACTAGATAGATACTCGATTCCAAATTTTAGCTCTTTGTGGACATCGATCCCGACCCTAAATTGGGTAAAAGCTACTCCGACCCTCTCTTGCTACTTAATTAGTAGTGCGGAGTAGGCCACGATCACTTATCTTGTTCAAATCGTGATAATCAACAGAAACTCAGGGTTTTCCATCTCTCTTTGGCACTGATACCACATTAGCCAGCCATTTGGTGTATTGGACCATACGTATCACACCAGCTTTCAATTGTTTTTTTGACTTCTTCCTTAATCTTATCACTGATGTTAGTTTTGAACTTTTTCCGCTTCTGCTGGACAGTGGATAATCGGGATAGGTCGGCAGTTTATGTACTACCAAATCAATACTCAACCCTGTCATATCATTATAAGACCATGGAAACACGTCTTTGAATTCAATTAAAAGTTGGATTAAGGCATCTCTAGTTCTCTCATCAGCGTGAATGCGTATCTTGGTTTATCGGACCTCTTCATAATTTCCCAAATTAACTGGCTCGGTTTCATTTAAAATTAGCATTGTATTATTCTCAAATTGTCCCAATTCTTGATTTATTTCCCTAATAGCCTTATCTTCATCATATTCTGCATCTTGATTCATTATTTAAAAGTTTGACAACATTTTTGTAATGATTCGGCCGATCGTTTTGAGAGTATAAGCCCTAATCCCCTACTTATTTCTCCCTCTATTTCATTTTATGCTTACTTGATTTGCCACAGTTCTTGGTGTCAGGTTCGGGTGAATTTCGGAGTTGAATAGGACACATAGTCCCTAAGTGTGAAGTTTGAGTTGTAAGAGTTGACCGTAGTTTGACCTATGTGACGATGACTCCGGAATTGAGTTTTGTCGGCTCCAATAGCTCTGTATGGTGATTTTGGTCTTAGGAGCGCGTTCGTATGTTGATTTGGAGGTACGTATGTCATTTTGATGTTATTTTGTGAAAGTTTGAAATTTGAAGATTTTTGAAAAGTTTGACCGGTAGTGAACTTTTTGATATCGGATTCTGATTCCGCAATTTGGAGTGGGTCCTTAAAGTCAAATGTGAATTGTGTGCAAAATTTAAGGTCAATCGGACTTGATTTGATAGGTTTTGGCATCAGATGTAGAAGTTAGAAATTTAAAAGTTCATTAAGCTTGAATTGTGGTGCGATTCGTATTTTTAACAATGTTTAATGTGATTTAAAGGCTCGACTAAGTTTGCATAATGTATTATGACTTGTTGGTATATTTGGTTGAGGTCCCGAGGGCGTCGGGTGTGATTTGGATCATGTTCAGAATATTTCGGGACTAGTTGGATTGTAGAAAATCACTAATGCTTCTAATGCTTATTTCCTTCAGTGCGTTCTCGAGAGAATTCTCGCATTTGCGAAGGGGTTCTGGGTGGCAGGTGAATAATTCTCTTCGATTTCGCGTATCGTACCACGCGTTCACGAAGAAGAGTAGTAGAGGGGTAGACCTCAAGCTTTAAGCCTACGCATTGGCGAGTGAAGCTCTGCATTCATGAAGGCCGGGGGACCGTGTTCACCACATTCATGAGTGGAGCCTTGCATTCGTGTAAGAGGGAATTTTGGCTAGTAGCTTTTTGTGCTTCGCGAATGCGAGGCAATTTTTGTGTTCTCAAAGAAGGAAACACCTGGGCAGATTTAAATGTTTAAAATCGAGGGTTTATGTCATTTTCACCATTTGGACTTGAGAGCTCGGATTTAGGCGATTCTTGGAGAGATTTTCACGTGGGTGTTTAGGGTAAGTGATTCTTACCTAGTTTTGGTTAATTTTCATGATTATGTCTTTAATCATCATTTAATTTGTGATTTTGGGTGAAAATCGGGGGAGAAGGGAAGAAAGTTGTTATACCAAGTTTTGAGATTTTGATCTAGGTTTTGGTGTCGGATTTGTGTTATTTTGGTATGGGTAGACTCGTGGTTGAATGGGTGTTCAGATTTTGTGACTTTTACCTGATTTCGAGACGTGGGCCAAGGTCGACTTTTTGGGGTGATTTTTTAATTTCTTGTTAAAGTCTTGATTTTATTAATTAGATTAGTTTCTTATAGTTGTAGTTATAGTATGAAATAGCTTTTTGCTAGATTTGGGCCATTCGGAGTCATAAAGTCAAGGGAAAGACATTCTTATTGACTTAGTGAGCTTTATTTAAGGTAAACAACTTCTCTAACCTTGTTTGGGGGAAATCCCCTTAGGAATTGGTACTGTTGTAATCATTTGTGATATGTGGGTGCCTTGTATGCGAGGTGACAAGTGCGTACACGGGCTAAATATTGAAAATCCAGTCTTTGCTCAGTAGTATCATTTTTATATCTTAAATGAGTTATTCCAGCATGTGTAGTTCTAATGTTTAGCCAAATATCACATGTCTACGTGTCTTAATTCTTACTTGAAATCTATGCAACATGCTTAGTTGAATTCCTATTTCCTTGATTTTGAATTTAGTCTTGAACTGTAGGATTCCTTGTTGTGAATTTATTGTTCCATCGGTTACGAGTTGTGTTTTTACTTTTGGGACTACGAGGCAGTACCTTGGGAGTTCCCATGGTGCATATTTACTTTTAGGACTACGAGGCGGTACCTCGAGAGCTCCCCTATTCAGTATTTACTTTTGGGACTACAAGGCATTACATCGGGAGCGCCCCTATTGTTTACCCCTATGTGCGGTGTTGTTACCTTTCTGTAATTTCTCATTGTTAAATTCTCATTTTTTTCATTATATCACTATATCTTCTTCCTTGTGTCCTTTTTATTCTAGTAGGGCCCTGACCTAACCTCGTCACTAGTCTACCGAGGTTAGGCTTAGCACTTATTGGGTGTTGTTGCTGTGTACTCATACTATACTTATGCACATGTTTTGTGTGCAGAGCCAGGTATATTCTACCAGCCCCAATATTAGTAGAGTGTATGCTGCTACTTGGAGACTTCAAGGTATATCTGCCATCATCCGTAGACCTCGAAGTCCCCCTCTATCCTTACTATGTTTTCTTTTCTTTATTCTTTTAAATATTGATGTTTAAAGACAGTTAATACATTTCTTAGATCTTGTGGCTTGTGACTATCGGGTTTGGGAATAGTTTACACTCTAAGTTGTGGATTTTTACTTTTACATGTCGAGCGGCAATTTTCAGTTATATATTATCTGTTAAATGTTGAGTTTTAGTTGTATTTAATTTCTTTCCGCAAATTGTAAGACTTACCTAGTCTTAGAGACTAAGTGCCATAACAACATCCTACGGAGGGAAATTTGGGTCGTAACAAATTGGTATCAGATTTCTAGGTTCATAGGTATTATGAATCACAAGCAGGTTTAGTAGAGTCTCACAGATCGGTACGGAAACGTCTGTACTTATCTTTGGGATGCTACGAAAATGTTAGGAAAATTTCACTTCTTTGATTCCTTGTTGTGCAGAATTGTTAACTTCGGGTGCCTTGTACGCGAGGTGACAAGTGCGTACACGGGCTAAATATTGAAAATCCAGTCTTTGCTTTGTAGTATCATTTTTATATCTTAAATGAGTTATTCCAGCATGTGTAGTTCTAATGTTTAGCCAAATATCACATGTCTGCGTGTATTAATTCTTACTTGAAATCTATGCAACATGCTTAGTTGAATTCCTATTTCCTTGATTTTGAATTTAGTCTTGAACTGTAGGATTCCTTGTTGTGAATTTATTGTTCCATCGGTTACGAGTTGTGTTTTTACTTTTGGGACTACGAGGCAGTACCTTGGGAGTTCCCATGGTGCATATTTACTTTTAGGACTACGAGGCGGTACCTCGAGAGCTCCCCTATTCAGTATTTACTTTTGGGACTACAAGGCATTACATCGGGAGCGCCCCTATTGTTTACCCCTATGTGCGGTGTTGTTACCTTTCTGTAATTTCTCATTGTTAAATTCTCATTTTTTTCATTATATCACTATATCTTCTTCCTTGTGTCCTTTTTATTCTAGTAGGGCCCTGACCTAACCTCGTCACTAGTCTACCGAGGTTAGGCTTAGCACTTATTGGGTGTTGTTGCTGTGTACTCATACTATACTTATGCACATGTTTTGTGTGCAGAGCCAGGTATATTCTACCAGCCCCAATATTAGTAGAGTGTATGCTGCTACTTGGAGACTTCAAGGTATATCTGCCATCGTCCGTAGACCTCGAAGTCCCCCTCTATCCTTATTATGTTTTCTTTTCTTTATTCTTTTAGATATTGATGTTTAAAGACAGTTAATACATTTCTTAGATCTTGTGGCTTGTGACTACCGGGTTTGGGAATAGTTTACACTCTAAGTTGTGGATTTTTTACTTTTACATGTCGAGCGGCAATTTTCAGTTATATATTATCTATTAAATGTTGAGTTTTAGTTGTATTTAATTTCTTTCCGCAAATTGTAAGAATTACCTAGTCTTAGAGACTAAGTGCCATAACAACATCCTACGGAGGGAAATTTGGGTCGTAACAAATTGGTATCAGATTTCTAGGTTCATAGGTATTATGAATCACAAGCAGGTTTAGTAGAGTCTCACAGATTGGTACGGAAACGTATGTACTTATCTTTGGGATGCTATGAAAATGTTAGGAAAATTTCACTTCTTTGATTCCTTGTTGTGCGGAATTGTTAACTTCGGGATTCTAAACTTCTGTCTTCTATTCTCTCACATATGGTGAGGACACGTACAGCTGGATCAGATGACCAAACACTCGCGCCCCTATTAGAGCCACGAGAGGCCGAGGCCGTGGCCGGGGTAGAGGTCGAGGACGTCTACGTGCTGCAGCTAGAGCACCCGCACATGATACTATTGAGGCGCCACCAGTAACTCCAACCTAAGAGTAGGTACCTGCGATGCATGTTACTACACCAGCTCTTCAGTAGACCCTCGCCTAGTTTTTGAGTATGTTCGATACTTTAGCTCAGGCAAGGTTAATCTCACTTGCTCCTACCACATCTCAGACCGAGGGAGGAATATAGACTCCCAAAACCCACACCCAAAGCAGTGGGTTCAAGTCAACCAGGTTCTAGAGGTCATACTAGTGCTGCCGGTAAACCCAGTTCAACCCGAGGCTACGGCAGTAGTTTCTGAGGGGCAACAACTCAGGCTCGAGATGTACAAAAAGTACCACACTCCTAGTTTCAGTGGCCTAGCATCATAGGATGACCAGGTTTTTCTTGAGGAGTGCCATCATATCATATGTACTATGGGTGTAGCGAATTCTAGTGGGGTTTCTTTCATTACGTTACAGCTTAGGGGAATGACTTATTGGTGGTGGCGTGCTTATGAGTTGGGTAGTCCAATCGAGGCAACTACACTACTGGACTCAGTTCTCAGATATGTTCTTGAGAGAGTATGTTCCCCGGAGTCGTACAGATGCATGGTGCGTAGAGTTTGAGAAGTTGCACTAGGGTTCTATGATCGTGCCAGAGTATGAATTGCAGTTCAGTGATTTGGCTAGGCATTCACTAGCCTTGGTTGCTATAGTTCGAGAGTTGGTCCGTCAATTTATCGAGCGGCTCAACCCCAGTATCAGATTTAACATTGCTCAAGAGTTGGAGATGGACATTGCGTACCAATAGGTAGTGGGGATTGCTAGGAGATTGGAGGGTATGTTGATTCAGGAGAGAGAAGAGAGAGAGACCAAGAGGTTTTGAGAGTGTAGCACTTATATTGGAACTTGTGCCCCAGCTATAGCTCATCATGGTAGGGGCTATGTGAGTCGCCCTATTCATTCAGCACTTCCAGCTGCCAGTGGCATTCTGGCCACTCCTAGGCCCCAAAATCCCTATTATGCACCACCATTTCCTAGTGCACCTCCTACACGAGGTGCTTTCGGTGATATGTCTAGCCGATCTGGCCCGTGCTATACGCAGCAGCCATGTCCTCCGAGAGCTTGTTTTTAGTGTGGTGACACTCACCATGTGGTGAGGATTGCCCCATACTCGGGAGAGGTGCACCTCCATAGACTACTCAGGCACCGCGTGCTCTACTAAGTCCTCAGGCTATGGTTACCGCACCAACTATCACTCCACCTGCTCAGCCAGCTCGAGGTAGAGGTCGGGTAGGTAGAGGTTGCCCTAGAGGGGGAGGCCAGGCCAGATATTATGATCTTCCTACTTGGACCGAGGCAATTGTATTCTACTCTATCGTTACATGTATTGTTCCGGTCTATAATAGAGATGCATTAGTCTTATTTTATCCAGGCTCCATTTATTCCTATGTATCATCTTATTTTGCTCCGTATTTGGGTGCATCTCATAATTCTTTGAGTTCTACTGTCTATGTGTCTATATTTGTGGGAGATTCTATTATGGTTGATCGTGTGTATTGATCGTGTTTGGTTGTTCTTAGTGGTTTTGAGACCAGAGCCAATTTATTATTACTCATTATGGTAGACATTGATATTATTTTGGGCATGGATTGGTTGTCGCCCCATATGCTATTCTTGATGGTCACGCCAAGAGCGTAACGCTGGCTATGATAGGATTACCATGGTTAGATGGAGAGGTAACTTAGATTATATTCCTAGCAGAGTTATTTCATTTCTAAAGGCTTAGCAAATGGTTGGGAAAGGTAGTGATACGTATCTAGCTTATGTAAGAGATTTCAGTATTGATACCCCTACCGTTGAGTTAGTTCCAATAGTGAGAGATTATCCAAATGTATTTCCAGCAAATCTTCTGGGTATGCTGATCAATAAAGATATCAACTTTTGTATTGATTTATTACCGGGCACCATCTCTATTCCTCCATATCGTATGGCTCAGCCAGAATTGAAGGAGTAAAGGGAGCAGTTACAGGAGTTGTTGGGTAAGGGCTTCATTTAGCCAAGTGTCCCGAGTTGGGGTGCTCTAGTCTTGTTTGTAAAGAAGAAGAAGGATGGTTTTATGCGCATGTGTATTGATTATTGCAAATTAAAAAATGTTACAGTGAAGAATAGGTATCTATTGCCTCTTATTGATGACCTATTTGATCAGTTACTAGGTGCCAGAGTGTTTTCCAAGATTGACTTGCATTCACGCTATCATCAGTTGAAGATTCGGGAGCCAGATATACTAAATACTGCTTTCAGGACTCGGTATGGCCACTACGAGTTCTTTCTGATGCCATTTGGGCTGACCAATGTCCTAGAAACATTCATGCACTTCATGCACAGTGTATTCCGGCCCTATCTTGACTTATTCATCATTGTGTTTATTGACGACATTCTGGTATACTCCCAGAGTTGGGAGGATCATGAGCAACATCTAAGGATTGTGCTTCAGACCTTAAGAGAAAAGAAGCTACATGCAAACATTTCAAAGTGTGAATTCTGGATAGATTTAGTGGCATTTTTGGGTCGTGTAGTGTCGAGTGAGGGGATCAAGGTTGATGCGAAGAAGGTTGAAGCAGTGCAGTTGGCCCAGACCGTCCTCAGCTACTGATCTAGAGTTTTCTTGGTTTGGCGGGGTATTACCGTCGATTTGTAGAGGTTTTCTCATCTATTGCAACACCTATGACCCTGCTGACCCAGAAGGATGTTCCGTTTAGGTGGACAAAGGATTGTGAGGATATCTTTCAAAAGCTCAAGACTGCTTTAACTACATCCCTAGTATTGGTATTACCCACTGGTTCAGGGTCTTATGCTATATATTGTGATGCGTCGCATATTGGTCGCATCGTGATGTTAATGTAGGATGGTAGGGTGATTGCCTACGCATCTAGATAGATGAAGGTGCATGTGAAGAACTATCCTCTCCACGATCTTGAGTTAGCAATTGTTGTTCATGCTTTAAAGTTTGGTGGCTCTATTTGTACGGTTTCCCTTGTGAGATCGACACCGATCACTAGAGTATACAACATCTGTTCAAATAGAAAGATCTTAACTTGTGTCAGTAGAGGTGGTTAGAGTTTCTTAAGGATTATGAAATCACCATTTTGTACCATCTCGAGAAGAAGAATGTGGTGGTCGATGCCTTGAGTCGCACGATGGAGTTTTGGGTAGCTTAGCATATCTACAAGAGGCAGAGAGGCCATTAGCATTGGATATTCAAGCCCTTGCCAACCAGTTTCATAGATTGGATGTTTATGAGCCGAGTCGAGCTTTAGCTTGTTTGGTGTCTCAGTGTTCTCTTTGTGATCGTATCAGAGAGCGTCACTTTGATGACCCCTATCTACTTGTCCTTAAGGACATGGTTCAGCATGGTAATGCCAAGGAAGTCACTATTGGATATGACGATGCATTGAGGATGCAGGGCATGCTATGTGTGCCCAATATTGATGGTTTGCATGAGTTGATTCTCTAGAAGGCTCACAGTTTGTGGTACTCCATTCATCCAGGTGATGTGAGATGTATAAGGACTTGAGGTAGTATTATTGGCGAAGGATAATGAAGAAGGATATAGTAGAGTACGTAGCTCGGTGCCTAAATTGTCAGCAGGTGAAGTATGAGCATCGGCGACCAGGTGGATTGCTTCAGAAGCTAGAGATTCTGAAGTGGAAATGGGAGCGGATCACTATAGATTTCGTTTTTAGGCTTCCATGGATTCAAGGGAAGTTCGATGCAGTTTTAGTGATTGTGGATAGGTTGACCAAGTCGGTTAATTTCATTCTAGTGATGACTAATTATTATTCCGAGCAGTTGGCTCAAGTCTATATCCATGAGATTATCAGGCTTCATGGTGTGTCAAAATCTATCATCTATTACTGCGGTACTCAGTTTACATCGCGGTTCTGGAGGGCCGTACAACATGAGTTAGGTACTCGGGTTGAGTTGCCTAATACAACAATTATCAGCCGAGCATTCAAATGGCCCCGTATGAGGCTTTGTATGGTAGACAATGTCGGTCTCCAGTAGGTTAGTTTGAGCCAGGTGAGGCTAGACTATTGGGTACAAACTTGGTTCAGGATGCTTTGGAGAAGGCTAAATTGATTCAGGATCGACTTCGTATAGCCCAATGTAGATAGAAGATTTATGCAGATCGAAAGGTTTACAATGTTGCATTCATGGGTGAGGAGTGGGTCTTGCTCCGGTGTTTTGCCCATAAAGGGTGTTATGAGGTTGGGGAAGAAGGGCAAGTTGAGCCCTAGGTATATCGGGCCTTTTGAGATCCTTGAGAGGGTTGGGGAGGTGGCTTATAGACTTGCACTATCACCTAGTCTAGTTGTAGTTCAACCAGTTTTCCATGTTTCTATGCTTCGAAAGTATCACGTCGATCCATCCCATGTGTTAGATTTCAACTCAGTCCAATTGGACAGGGACTTGTCTTATGTTGAGGAGCTGGTGGCCATATTGGACAAGTAGGTTCAAAAGTCAAGGTCAAAGAACATTGCTACAGTGAAAGTTCAATGAAGGGGCCAGCCAGTAGAGGAGGCGACTTAGGAGACCAAGCATGATATGCACAGTCGTTATCCTCATCTTTTCACCATTTCAGGTATGTCTCTATGCTCGTTCAAGGACGAACACTTATTTTAAGAAGGGGAGAATGTAACGAACCGGCCATTCATTTTGAGAGTATAATCCATGATCTCCTACTTATTTCTCCCCATTTTTCATTTTATCCTTACTTGGCTTACCGGGGTGATTGGTGTTGGGTTCGGGTGAATTTCAGAGTGGAATGGGACACATAGTCCTTAAGTGTGAAGTTTGAGTTGTAAGATTTGACTATAGTTTGACATGTGTGAAGACAACTCCGAAATTGAGTTTTGTTGGTTCTAATAGCTTCTTATGGTTATTTTTGTCTTAGGAGCGCGTCCCGAATAGTGATTTGGAGGTCCATAGATCATTTCGGCGATATTTGGCAAAAGTTGGAAATTTGTATTTTTTGGAAAGTTTGACCTGGAGTGGAATTCTTGATATCGGGGTCGGATTCCGATTCCTAAAGATGGAGTAGGTCCATAATGTCAAGTATGACTTGTGTACAAAATTTGAGGTCAATCGAACTTGATTTGGTAGGTTTCGGGATCGGATGTAGAAGTTAGAAGTTCAAAAGTTCATTAAGCTTGAATTGGGGTAAAATTCGTGTTTTTCTAATTGTTTGGTATGATTGAAAGGATCGACTAAGTTCGTATGATGTATTAGGACATCTTGGTATAATTGGTTGAGGTCTCAGGGGCCTCGGGTGTGATTTAGATCACGTTTAGAACATTTTAGGACTTGTTGAATTGCCGAAAATCATTGATGCTTCTGATTCTAGTTTCCTTCAATGCGTTCGTGAAAGGCTTCTCACGTTTGAGAAGGGGTTCTAGGTGGCAGGTGAAGAATGTTCATCGCCTGAAGCGTATGGTCCCACACGTTCGCGAAGAAGAGTGTCAGAGGGGTGGACCTTTGGCTTTAAGCCTACGTGTTCGCGGGTGAACCTCCGCATTTACGAAGGCCTGGGGGTAGTGTTCACCTCATTCGCGAGTGGAGCCTCGCGTATGCACAAAAGGGAATTTTGTCCATTAGCTTTTTTTTCTTTGAAAATGCGAGGCAATTTCCTCGTTCGCGAAGAAGGAAACACCTGGGAAGATTTTAATGTTCAAAATTGAGGGTTTATGTCATTTTTCACCATTTGGACTTGAGAGCTCGGATTTAGGCGATTCTTGGAGAGATTTTCATGTGGGTGTTTTGGGTAAGTGATTCTTACCTAGTTTTGGTTAATTTCTATGATTATATCTTTAATTTCATCATTTAATTAGTAATTTGGGGTTGAAAATTGGGGGGAAAGGGAAGAAAGTTCTTAGGCCGAGTTTTGAGGTTTGGATCCAGGTTTTAGTATCGGATTTGAGTAATTTTGGTATGGGTGGACTCGTGATTGAACGAGTGTTCGGATTTTATAGACTTTAACCCTATTCCAAGGCGTGGGCCCAGGTCGACGTTTTGGGAGGATTTTCTAATTTCTTGTTGAAGTCTTGATTTCATTGATTAGGTTAGTTTCTTATAGTTATATTTATAGTATGAAATTGCTTTTGGTTAGATTTTGGTCATTCAAAGTCGGAAAGTCGAGGGAAAGGCCTTCTTATTGACTGACTGAGGTTGGTTTGAGGTAAGTGACTTGTCTAACCTTGTGTGGGTGAAATCCCCTTAGGATTTGGTACTATTGTAACCATTTGTGATATGTGGGTGTCGTGTACGCGAGGTGACGAGTCCGTATACGGCTAAATGTGGAAAATTCGGCCTTTGCTAAGTTTATATCTTAGATGAGTTATTCTAGCATGTATAATTATCATGTTTAGCCTAATATCGCATGTCTACGTGTCTTATTTCTTACTTGAAATCTGTGCAACATGCTTAGTTTTATTCCTGTTTCCTTGATTTTGTATTTAGTTTGTAAATCGACAAGAGGGGTTGCTCTGATGGTAAGCAACCCCCACTTCCAACCGAGAGGTTGTGAGTTCGAGTCTCCCCAAGAGCAAGGTGGGAAGTTCTTGGAGGTAAGGATGTCGGGGGTCTATTTGGAAACAGCCTCTCTACCCCAGGGTAGGGGTAAGGTCTGCGTACACACTACCCTCCCCAGACCCCACTAAGTGGGATTATACTGGGTTGTTGTTGTTGTTGTTGTTGTTGTTGTGTTTTGTAAATGTAGGATTCCTTGCTGTGAAATCGGTTTTCCATCTGTTACGAGTTGTGTATTTACTTTTGGGAGTACGAGGCGGTACCTCGGGAGCTCCCCTGTTCCATATTTACTTTTGGGATTATGAGGCGGTACCTCGGGAGCTCCCCTGTTGCATATTTACTTTTGGGACTATGAGGTGGTATCTCAGAAGATCTCCTATTGAGTACTTTCTTTTGGGACTACGAGGCGGTACCTCGGGAGCGCCCCTGTTGCTTACCCCTATGTACTGTGTTGTTACCTTTCTGTTATTTCTCATTGTTAAATTCGCAGTCTTTTCATTATATTACTATATCTTCTGCTATGTTTCCTTTTTATTCTAGTAGGGCCCTGACTTGACCTTGTCATTACTCTTCCGAGGTTAGACTTGGTAATTACTGGGTATCGTTGTGGTATACTCATACTACACTTCTGCATATGTTTTGTGTGCAGACCCAAGTACATCCTACCAGCCCCGATATCAGTAGAGTAAGTGTTGCTGCTTGGAGACTTCAAGGCATATCTGTCAGTGTCTGCAGACCTCGGAGTCCCCCTCTATCCTTACTATGTTTTCTTTTCTTTATTCTCTTAGATGTTGATGTATAGAGACAACTAGTACATTCCTTAGATCTTGTGGCTTGTGACTACCGCGTTTGGGAATTGTTTACACTCTGAGTTGTGGATTTTTACTTATACGTGCCAAGTGGCAGTTTTTAGTTATATATTATCTGTTAAACGTTGAGTTTTAGTCGTATTTCAATTCTTTTCGCAAATCGTTAGACTTACCTAGTCTTAGAGACTATGTGCTGCATAACATTCTATGGAGGAAAATTGTGGTTGTGACAATTTTAGGATCTGAGTATGAAGTCTGTAAGCATATCATGCTATTAAAGTCTGCATTATTAGAACTGAAAAGAAAAGGATAAAAAATAGAAAACTTTGAAAAATAAAAAGAGACATATATGAACGATGAAATATTGATTTCACTTCATTGAATTGAAAGATAGAAGGGTTTACATTGGAATTTAAATACGATAAAGTAAAAACATTCGAGTTACACCATGAAATAACCTGTAATAAAGAAAAGATTGCAAGACCGAACTACCAGGATTCCTGCATGACGGGAAATGGGGTATCCTCCCAGTTATGGAGCTTGAAATTGGGTCCCATGTATTGCAACTCAGCACAACTCGTGCCTTCTCCCAGCTGGAGCATGTCGGATTCATATAACATTTATTTCGGAGCTCCGCAGATATCGTCAATTTCTTCGGCTATGAAGGCCTCTTCTCCCTCCACATACTAGTATTAGACTAATGATCGGGAGAGATGTGGGATGGGCTGTGACAAGAACCACTCATTTTCTTTGCATTTTCCAACCTATGTTATGTCAGCCGATGTAGCTCGAAAACCCTAACCAAAAGGTTTCTCATTCAAGGCTGGGGAAATTGGCGTAGTAATGCCCTGTAGGGATGCCCCGAGCCCCTTTCCGTGCTTATACCCATTTTTGGTCATTTGGGCGGCAACCATAATTGAATAATTGGACAAACAAGGTTGAGGTAGTAGGGCCCCTCTCTTCAAACTGGTCAACGACCACAATTTCAAAAGCTCGATACACGATGTGCTCACTGCCCTCCTGGGCTTCAAGACACGGGATTGACGATTCGCGGTAAATAGATTGATCGTCTTCTCTATGGACAATGATTTCTTGATTGGCATACTCAAACTTGACCATCTGATGGAGAGTGGATGGAACAGCTCCGGCGGCGTTAATCCATGGTCTGTCGAGACGAAAATATTATGAGGTTTCCGTGTCCAAGACCTGGAAGGTCACATCAAAGTCCACATGGCTAATAGTTAAGACTAGATCAACTTCTCTGATTGTATCCCTCTTAACCCCATCGAAAGCTCGTACACAAACATTATTGGCCCAAATTCTTTCTGTACCGATTTCCATCCTCTGAGGCATTGAGAGGGGCCAAATATCTACTAAAGACGCATCCATCCAACATCACCCTTTTCACAAAGTAGCCCTCAGATTTAATAGTCAGGTAGAGGGCTTTGTTGTGGGCAACTCCCTCTACAGGCAAATCATCACGACTAAATGAGATCTTATTGACCTCGAAAAACCTCTCGGCCATCCTTTCCCATTGTGCAACAGTAGTTTCATCTAGGACATAAGCTTCATGCAAACTATTGAGTAGCACCTTTCTGTGTTCATCTAAACTCAGCAACAGAGATAAAAGTGAGATCTGGGAGGGAGTTTTTCGGAGTTGATCAATTCTCGAGTACTCCAAAGTTTTCATTTTCCTAAAGAATTCCTCTGCTTCTTCATTGCTAACAGGTTTCTTGGGTGGCATCTGGTTGTCCCTGTTTTGTTTGGCTTTCCTTAGTTCATCAGTATAGTACCTCCCAGACCAAGTCATCTCATTTACTTTCCCCACAACTTCTTTCCCCTTGTAAGTTACCAAGGTTCTATTGTAGTTCCAAGGGACTGTTGTAGGATCTTTCATTAGAATCTGTGGTGCGGGACTGTTAACCACGGGCTCAGTCAACCTTGGTGATATTATCGCCCCCCCGTACCACACGATTTCCCTTCTGTAAGTACAACCTTGGCACGTTTAATGTAACTTTCCTTTCATCAAATTTCTTTGGAGCGCTGAGGACAAACTATTCTTTCCTCGAGGCTTTGGAACATAAAGAACCAATTGGCAGGTTCCAGCTAATCTTTCATTTTAATGGCCCGAGTAACTGGAGCTATTTTCTGTTCAGTTTTTGCCCATTTTGTTGTTGCTTTAGGTTTGCCTCCATACTAGCGATCGCAACAATGGCCTTCAGCACCGGGTCAAATTCTTTGTCATCATATATTATACTAATAGCTGGCCCATTATTTGAGCAGGCAATGAATTATTGGTCACATTGGGAGCCCCCTCATCCCTCAGCACAATTCGTTTAGCTTCAATCAAGTCTTTAACTTCCCTTTTGAGGGTCTAGAAATCTTTTGTATCATGTACTACCATCCCCTAGTGGTATGCGCATCCGGCATCAGCTCGGTATGTTGGAGACTTAGGACTTGGCATATTTGGATCCACAGGTTGTAGTAAACCCAATTGGGTCAAATTCTGGAAAAAACTCGAGTGTGATTCACCGATGGGGATAAAGTGGTTTCTTATGAGGGGCTTTCTGGGACGTGGATTATACTGGGTGTATTTTGTGGTGGGCGAAGATTATATGGAGCTTGGCAAGGACGATTATTTTTGGGAGGTGGATCTCGATTTTGATTGTAATTTTTCTAGGGTTGTGCATTCATCACCGCATAGGGAGGCGGTGCCATGGCGTATGCAGCATCATGGTGAGGTAAGTAATGTTGTGGGGTTTGGGGTGGCATATAATATTGGTTAAATGATCTCCGAGATACCCTCGAGCTTGAGGTCATCATGTCCCCCTCTTCTCTATTTTTTCAATTTGCTAGTCCCCTTCCCCCTCTCCCCCGAACAATTCTAGATGGCTTGCGATGTAGATTTAAGGCCTGCCTAACTCAATATCCTTCTTTTTTTCAACATATTTACAAAAATTTTCCGAATCTTTATGGCTTCAGCGAATGGCTTTGCCATGGCAAGAAAACTGTGACCATATCTTTCTCATCCATAAGAGGCTTCCCACGGGCAGCCCGCTTGCGCCACTTAACAGCATACTCATGGAAACTTTTGGAGGATTTCTTTTTCAGATAAGATAGGTAGTTTCTATCCAAAGGAATATCCGTATTGTTTTGAAACTGGCAGATGAAATCTCTAGCAAGGTCATCATATACGTGCTAGTGAGCGATTTCCTGGTCCATGTACCATTCAGAGGTAATTCCTACCATACTCTCTCCAAAGTACGCCATTAGAAGTTCCTCTTTTCCACCAGCACCTCTTAGCTGGTTGCAGTACCCTTTCAAATAGGCGATCAGGTCTTCATGCTCGTTATACTTTTTGAATTTTGGCGTTTTGAAACGTTTTGAAACCAGCCGATAAATGGCCATGTGGAAACATGCACAAGTCGGAGTAGGAGACATTCTTTTGGCCACTCAGGCCCTGCTCTGCATGTTCCATCAATTCTGCTCCAGGCTTTTCATTTTCTAAGCCATTTCTTCCTGTTCGGGATTTTTGACTATTCTTTCTAGTTCAGCCGAAAACTCGTACTGTGGATGTTGAGTGTATGAGTACGGAGTGACATAGGTCATATCTTGCTGATGTTGTTGGTCCTGGAATGTGAAAGTAAATGGTTCAAAACACGGCTTGGGCACAGTTGGCTACGTCAGAATGAAGACAGGCACTGCGGAGAATAATTCTGGAGGCGCCCTGGAAACCGACGTCTGGGGGTGAACCACAAAAGGCATTCCAGGACCGTTAGAGGACACTGGATTGTACCCATATGGGATGAAAGGGTCTGACATAGGGATATTGGTAGTACCACCCGACCTTGGAATCAAATCAGGGAACCTAGGAATTTCACTCGACAATTCCCTACTATTAGACCAGGCCTCCCATATTAAATCATGCAGAGACGCAACATCCCATTTTCTTCAGCAATTGCTGATTCTAGTTATAGAATAGACGATGCCAGGCTATCCTCATGATCAATAATTAGTAAATGACTTTCGGATGCCATAGGAACCTTGCCTTTAGATCTTGTGAAGTATGGATAGGAAGCCAGATTACTAACAAAACCAACCACCTAAATAGAACCTAACTAATTTGCACGCACAACAACCTTGTTAGTTTTCAAACATTTAACAGATAGGAAATCACATGTTGGGATGCAATGCACCTAAAAAGTTAAACGCTTCCACCATGTATTTGCAACAGTCGCGTTTTCATTCCAGCTTTTAAATGTCTCTACTCTTTTCTTCTATTTCTAGATCTCTTTGTTGGTTTCACTGCTCCTTTATTTTTCAATCTCATCACTCTTGATTTTCCCTTCCTATTTTGTCACTTTTTATTTTCTATTATTTTTATGTGTTTTTCTCTCAATTTTTCTCTTTTTACTGATTTTTTGCTCAGTTTTGTTTATGGTTATGATCATATCTGATGGGGATTGCCTACATATTATGTCACCCCATGAATCAAACCATTATGTAGGTCAGGGAAATGAATGTAAAATGAAAGCAAAGAAATTTTGGGGTTTCCAATATTTCATTAATAAAATCTTTTTAGGCTTTTCATTATAAATACTTGAAAACATCGACAACTGACCTTAAAAGGAAAATAACAGACTCAAAGAAAAATAACAACAGACTCGAAATGGACAAAGGACAAACAGAATTGAGGCAAGAAAAGTAAATTACAGACTCGTTAATCGAAATGACTGATACAATTTAAAAGACAGATGACTCTCAAACTCTAATCCTTGGACCCAGGTGACATCAATTGGTCATGGCCTGGGCCCGCCTGTTAGCTCATCATGGAGGAACTCTAGGTCGTCCATGACCTAACGAGCAAAAGACAACACTGAAGCAAAGAACATAGCTCTAGTCATATCCTCACATTCATTTTATTTCATCATGGTGTAGTCGGCTATTTCTTTGATTCTAAGCATGATACCATTCCGTTCTTGGAGCAACCATGTAATTTGTTGTTCTTGGGCTTCCACTCCTTACATGGCCGTGTTGTTCTGATTTTCCAAATTCAACACATACCCTTGCAACTTGTTAATCAATGCATACCAATGCTCCCTCTCTGTCTTGAAGTATTTTACTCGTTGACCCATTTCATTTTCAAGAGCGACCAACACTTTCCTTAAAATCGCAACCTTTTTGCCATAATTTTGCTTTGCTTAGAGGGCTAACTTCGTCCATTCTTCTGCATTTTTCCCTAACTGGACCGTCTTGCCCAAGGTTTTGCTAAACATTTTTCGGCCTTTATCAGATTGGCCGCATGGCCGTACAATGTTTGACTAAAGTTGTCCATGATTATTTGGTCTCTTTCACTTCTTACATGCATCTCAGCGGCTATTCTCATTTCCTAGAGTTGGGCTCATAGGGCTTCATTTTCCCGATCTAACCTTTTCTTCTCTCCCTCATCTTCGGCGGCTTGCAAATCACTCTTAAATTTAATGGCTCTCACCAAATTCTGTAATTTGCCGATGGTGGCTCGGTATTCTTTCTCTTTGACTACCTAAGCCCACTGCTCTTGCGTTGTCTCAACAAATTCCTGGACATGGGGCCTCCTAGACGGCCTTCTGGATCCGTCTTTCACTTTGACTCTTTTTTCATAACAAGAAACATACCAGGTTCAGCCTCACCTTTAGACAAATCATGTACTCAGGTGTTTGACCCCATATACTGGCACTTGCTCCAAATTTGACGAACCACATCTTTGGGAAATTGAGCATCAGAATGGATTTCAACCATGTGAATACTAAGGTCCTCATCTTTAGGAACTATCTGGAACCTTCCCAACTTATCTCAAAACCCGGTACAGGGCATATGGTTGGATACTATAGATATCGGGTTGGATACTATAGAGGCCTATCAAAAGGAAGCAGGGTCCAATGGACGGTGTGTGAATAATCTCATCGATAGGAAGCCAACCCAATCTTCATTCTGTCTGATCTGTGGTTAAAGAACGAAGTCGCGTGCTGTGCCCCCTTTTTTCTCGCAAAATCGGGTTTATGATATTTTTGGTTGGGACAAGGAAAGGGGGTTTGCATTTTTGAAGAGTGGTCACCTAACGATTTAAGGTGCGTTAGGGCACCTATAGGGTTCATTTATAACTATGTTTGGTAACTAGAGACAGGGTAAGGGCTTGAAATTATCCTAAGGGGAAGGTGTTAGGCACCCCTCAGGATCCACTAGTATGGTTCCTAGCCAAACAGTTTTTGTGAATTTGTACAATTAACAAATAAGCAAGTATGACTCAAATAGTAGGGGATTTAAGTTTAAATACACGGGTGTTTGAAAAAAAAGCAATTAATTAAAAAAAGCAAAATTTTGAAAAGAATTACAATATAAGCACATTGGTGAATGTAAAGAGCAGTGTCCTTAGTTTGTCTATATATGGATCACATCAATGCAATACTCGGTATGACACTCCTCTAATAGGGGCTATACATGATATTAATACACCGGTCATCATATCCATATCTAACATTTCCCACCCCGTGAAGGTAATTAAAGTGAGCGTGGTCTCGACCCCTATTTCTTTTTTTTTTTACCCATCCTTTCCTATAATCCTGGAGGAGTTTAGGATTTCTATCCTATGAGGGAGGTTCTAGGCAGACCCTTAAGTTTAAAGGCAAAATACTAGGCGACAAATATAAACACATAGGACCGCATTTAGGGGAAAAAACACAGAAAACAGATAGAAGGCTCAGATATACCTCCACAAGTAATGCACATAGACATTATGACTCATACACAGATAGGGTCCACATTTGAACTCGGAATCCTAAAGCATGGTGTCTAAGTGATTTTAAAATGTAACAGAGGTAGATTTATTCAGAAAAGGGGTCCTAATAAGTTTTGCCTACTGATTTGAAACCAGTTGATAATTAAGCAGCATACATAAAGAGGCATGTTTCCAGTTTTAAAAAATTTAGCACCTAAGGCTTGACCAAGTGTAAAACAGCGTTCCAGTTATCAGGGTTACTTAGAGAAGACTGTTTGAATTGTATTACTAAACATGTTATTCTAAATGTTCCGAATTTCGAGATTATTACCAGATGGGTTAATCTTTTGTTTATCAATACTAAACTAGAGATGCCTAAGCAGATGTGAATGCAATTCTAAAGGCATGATATTTAATGCACAAAAAATGCAGAGTGATGTATATGCAGGACATAAGGAGGATTTTTTTCTAAATGCATAAGTGTTACATACTTTCAGAATATGCAGAAGATATGGAAATGACCTATTTATTAGCGTTATTTTTATCCTAAGGCAGGATCTCTAAGTGTACATGGCAATGCATAGCATAATGGTAAAGTGCTAGTTATTAGCAGATTTTAACACATGATTTTATAAGGATGCTCATGCTGAAACAATAAACATGGGACCTAAGAGTATGATTTCTAATGCATGTATGAATCCTTAGCACAGTTTCTATTGCGCAATTAGGAATATAAACCATATAACATGTTTTCTACCCTTTAGCATGCATATTTACCCCTATCCCTTTTCACTATCCATCCCTAGAGAATTTTTACAATAATTATTACAAACCGTTTGCACAAATTACATAATTGAAATAACAAAAGAAGAATTTATACTATAGGGAACCTACTGATGGGCCTAGAGTCTCCAAAATGCCTCAAATGCTATTGGTTCATAGCCTTTCACATGATCCGGGTGTGTTAGAGTTCCCTAAGGATCTCAAGGGACCCCGAGTAGTGCTCACACCCAAATTCATAACCAAATTGAGTAAGTGCAGTATGGAAGAGCCAGCATTAATGTGTTAGAGTTCAGAGGGAGCTCATAAGGGTTCCTAAGTAGTCACACATTAAGGGGGCAAAACCTAGACTTCTAAGAGTACATGTGTGAGTGCTTGACATAGGTTTAAAAGAGTTGAGTTGGAAAATTTTTTGACAATGATTAGTTTGAAACAAGTTTTGGAAAGCAATAAAAGAATTTGCCTTAGTGAAAACCAATTTGAAGAAGAAAAGAAATAGGACAATCAGCAACTCAAAACCAAATCAACATACATAGCTCAAACACAAACAGGGAAAGGAGGAACTGGGGACAAGTAGTTCATATGTGAAAGCATATTTGCACACAAGTTAACACCAGAGAAGTACTGCAGAACTTAAATAGTCACAACAATAGTCTATCATAAAGTGTTCATGTCAGGAGCTTAACAACATTAGATTAAGGGGTACTAAACAGAGTTACACATTAGGTTTAGGGGGAAGGATTCAGGATCACATAGTAACTAGGTGTCACAAACACATGCTTATAATGTATTGGGGGTTAGGGAGTAGGGCAGAATAGTAGTAGAAAATGTAAGAAAGCAGTAGACATGCTGAATTAGAGGGAGGGGTAATCACATGGCAAAATAGGCATGCTAATTGCAAGGGAGACAGCAAAATCACAAGTAGAAGTATAATAGAAACAAAAGGAAGTGCAATACAAATAGAGACATATTGTTTTGGATGCTGTGAGTTAAACTGAAAACATACCAGTAAAAATGAGAGAATAAGCGCAGAGTGAGGAATGAAGAGCAGTACAATGAAGGGATGTAGATCAGTAGTGTGTAGAGCAGTAGAGCAGTAGAACAATAGAGCAGTACAGCAATGTAATCACTCAGTTTTGGCTTGCAGCCGACTGAGTATCAAGTAAACAGCAAGAAAAGCAAGAGAGTATGTATGTGTGTACGAAAGAGTTCAGAACAGTGTGATTATTCCTCTATTATGCTAAAGAGAGGGTGGGGTATTTATAGTTTGAGAACATGTAGGAAAATAAGGTAATAAGTACTGACTTAGCCCAATTATAGAAATAATACAAATCAAAATCAATGAAAGACCAGGACTCCTTTCAATTAGGGAGTCATAGTTCGAACGGGTACAAGTTGTATCAAATAAGGAAAAGAATTACTTATAAGATTGATTTTACCATAATAGGAGTAGTAAAAGCATATAGCATGTAATAAGGACTAAGTACATAATATTTTCAAGTAAGGAAAGTATATGTTAAATAACTAACAACATATTTGTGCATATAAATAAGGTAGAGTACAACTTTAATTCTAAAAGTTAGTTCAAAAAATCACGAATGAGATTGAAAATCACAGGAAACAACACTAATTAAGGAAAGTATCACAAAAGTAAGGAAGCAATTCGAAAAATCAGTACAAAATTACAAGGAAAATACACAAAATCACAAATTCAGGGAAGATATCGCAGGTCTAAGAAGATTACACAAAAATCAATATAAATTATTATATGAACAATCAATAAAACAAATAGTCAGACCTATTAAACGATAAATAACATGTGTTGAAAAAAATTAGAGAAACCCTAAGAACAAATTAGAGCAGGAAGCACAAGAGCATATAGAATATACATGAAACCTAGAATGTTCATGGGAGACATGCAAACACATCACAAACAGACTCAAATTTCAAATCGAACCCAAGAGTATTAGGGTTTCTTAACAAAAATAAATCGAGCAAAAGGAAAGACTCAGGTGATCTTTAAACATGCCAAAAATCACAAAGTAATTGCTAAAAATCAGAAAGAAATCATTTTTGCAAAAGGGTTTTGAAACCCTAGTCTGGAAAATAAGGAAATTGTTTGAAATCAGAGAAATCTTTTGAGGAAAACAGGTGAGAACCTTAAAAGACACATAGATCCATCATAGATCTAAAAAGATCGGAGGATTTAAAGCTACGGTTTCTAGAGAAAACCCAAAGAAGGAGAAGAGAGCTTAAAATAACACCGGACTTTGGCCGAAAAATGTAGAGATCTTACTCGAACGACCATAGGTGGCTGGAAAACATGGCATGAGACCGGAGATGGGAGTGGATTGCCTCAGGGTCACTTGAGAGCCTCCACCGGTGACACAGGTGTGAAAGACGGATCCATAAGGTCGATGAGAGGTGGAAACTTCATGGTTTCCGGCGAGGAGATGGCCGGAGAGGGGAGAGACAGAGCTCAGGAGACGAAGGTTCTAGAGAGAGTTGAGAGGATTCAAAGAGAGGGGTGAGAAGTGAGACGGGGGAAAAATGAGAAAGGGGGTAGTCGTTTAGTGGTTAATATGGTAAGTATTAATCTGGGTCGTTGATTTGAATTAATCAACGGCTAAGATCAAACATGGGTTGGGCCGGGTAAGATTTTAAGTTTGGGTTGGGTAACTGGGCTAGTTTATTAGGTTAGGGGTCTGGGTTAATTAAGCTAGAATTGAAATTTAAAAATGACTATTTGTTAAATAACCCCATAAAAATAGATAAATAATTTATAAAAATGGCTAATAATTATAAAAAATAAAATTGATGCTTAATAAACTAAATTAAAATGATTAATTAGTATTAAAATATAAATGACTAATTATTGAGTGAAAACATAGCACAAAATATATAATTAGGCCATAATTGCAAAGTCATTGTAATTATAACCAGATAGTGCCATTTGGCTAATTTCTGAAATACATTTAGTCTTAATAGGACCAAAAATGATATATTAAATCAAAGAATTCTTTTGAAATAATTTGTAATGCAATTTATAATTAATTATTAGAGATAAAGATACTAGAAAAATAAAAATTAATTAGTAAAAATATGAGAAAAATTATAGAAAAATACCAATTGTTATGAAAACCTAATTTTAATGGTCTATATACAAATTTAAAATAATTTTAGAAACAATTGGGTATACAACGTGTAATCCAATTCCTGACTCCCTCTGGCATTACGAATCCAGTCACCCGTGTACCAAATTCCTCGATGCAGTTTTGTATACGGTAAAATTGGAGGGTCCAATTTTCATCGTTATAACGCTTCGAAGGCTCGAAGTCTCGGTCGAGTTTTCATCCCTCGAGGGCCATCGACGCTCGACCTCTGGACAATATGAGGCCGACAGTTGCGGGAAGAAAATAGGGAGTTCCCAAGGCGTGAAGCTAGAGCCGACAAAATCAATCAGGCTAGTCTGAGCCTGTATCGTGGCATTAACTAGATGTCCCATTTCCATATCTTTGTAATTAATTCATTTGTACTATATTGGGATTTCTCCTCTTATATAAATGGGATCCTTGGCATTTTGTAAGCAACTGTGGCTCCATCCTAAATATACAAGAACATTCTCTCTGCTCTCTAATATATTTTCTTGATTTTATTACTTGATTTATTGCTTGCATTTATTGTGTTCTACTAGAAGTTTATCATTTATTGCTTATTGTTGGCCATAAAGAGTCGTCTTTGCTTTATTTATAATGTAGGTCTCCATCGACCACCTTTGATAGCTCCCACTCAAGCTTCGGACACGACCCCGCGGCCCTTAAAGAGGCAAGCTCGAGGCCCCAATTGGCAGCGATTCGGTTTGATTGACATCTCATTTTTAAGCTCTTATCTCATTTCTAAGTCTTTCACATAGCATCAACTACCTCACAGCTAGCATAAAAATAGATCACGTATTTTAGAACCACTAACTCAAATTTAATTGTTATTACCATTTTTACGGTAAACAGTTTGGCACCCACCGTGGGGCTAAAAATAATAGATTACGTTTTTGCTGGTAATCTCTTTTCTTGTAAATACATTTCAGATTAAATGTGTACGTGTGGATCTAGGAAACTCGGCCAACATTATCATGTCGAGGGTGGTAGAGCGGCCCGGACTGCTTGACAAAATCGTACTCGCCTCTCGAGTCCTCAACGGATTCAACATGGCGAGTGAAACAACAGAAGGGGCACCCTTCCAGTCAACATGGTCGGCACAACCCAAAATGCCAAGTTCCGTGTCATCGAGGGAGATATGAGATACAAGGCCTTGCTCGGAAGATCGTGGATACACTGCATGAGAGCAGTACCATCCACCCTCCATCAAATGATGAAATTCCCCACAAAGGATGGGATTAAGACTATCTACGAGGAACAGCATGCGGCGAAGGCAATGTTCGCGATACATGATATGGCCCCGACATCGGCACCTTCGCCTCCAAAAGAGCCAAAGGATAAACAAATAGTAAAATAACTATAACAAACTACACTCTTGGCTATACCCGACTAAGAAAAGCAGGGAACCGTACCGCGCCCTAATCATAAGCAACTAAAACATATTAGGGCTCGAAATATCGCCGACACTTTCTACACTAAGGTATGGCCGTTTCCTTTCTCTTTCTATTATATTCTACACTGACCTAAGTGCAGGTATCCAATCGAAACGACCGAAGCACTCATCAACTCGAAGGCCTTAGGTTTCAAAAGCTTGTGTTGCACTCTTTTCCTTCGATCGAGTTTTTATCCCAAAAAGGGTTTTACCGACGAAGTTTTTAACGAGGCAACATCCATATGCTGCCTAAGGAAAACTGAACAAGTGTTCAAGGCTTCTTTTGCAATTAACCTCGAACACTGGGGGCATCCCCCCCGGAAGGTCACCTACTCGGAGAAGACAAGATGCGCTAAGTGGGCTCTCAGTAGGAAAACAATGTACTTGGCCAAACGATCAAACAAACCGTGTCTACATAGAGCAACCGAGCCCACAACAGCAAAAACATGTGTACTTGTACTAAGTAATCAAAGAATACTTCCTAAAGCATTTTTGCATTTCAAGGAAGCTCGATATTTTTGCAAAAAATGTCCTGAACACTCGGGGACTGGCGTCAACAACTCAAAACAATGCGACCCTCGGGTCGGAGCTCCTAACTCGTAAGCCCTCAATGAGGCGACATCAAGACCACAAAGTACTTCCAAAGCCAAAAATGCCCCGAATACTCGGGGACTGGTGTCGAAAAACCAAGGCTACACAACCTCCGGGTCAGAAACTCCAAAATTGCAAGCCCTCAATTAGGCAATACCAAGTTCACAAGTAATGGCTCCCGAGCCAAGAAATCCTCGATGACTTGGGGACTGCCGCTAATCGCCATCTCCGTCGACTTATCAAAACCCGAGGCTAAAAGACCACATGCGGGCAGCCTCGGTCTCGTAAGACCTATATAAGACAACAACAATATCTGTAAGACTTCAAGCAAGGCATGAACCACACTTGTAGCAAGTATCCAAAACTGTAAGACCTCAAAGGCATGTAAAACTTGTAAGACTTACTAAAGGCATAAACCCGATCTCGAAGTTTCGGTTATATATTGAACTTGTAAGACCTCTGAAAAGGTATACCCTCGATATAGATGCCGAAACTACTTCTCTCGGGACTTAAAGGCTCCGGTTGAACACAAATGGCTCCAGTCACAAGGTTGTACTAGCAAAACTAATGCGACTCAGGGACGTTCGACCGTCGCTATAAAATTACAGGCCTTCAATTACTTCGAATATACTTTGGAAAAAAATCGATTAAACAGGGTACCCTCGACATAGGCAAAAGAGCTTAGACCACGTCAGCTCCTAAACACTGGCTTCGAGATACTCAGCCTCCAAGCCAAACCTCCCGAGATGCTCGATCATCGCTATATAACGACTCACAATCGAGGTTTTTTATTTAACAATCAAAGAGTCAGGCAAACACTACTTCAAAAAATCCTTATCGAGAGAAAAATAAAGCCTACATAAAAGGTCGCATCGACCTAAGGCGTAAGAACCACTATCGCCAGCCCACATATATAAAAGGTCGTACCGACCCAACGCGTAAGAGCCTATCGAATGAGCTCGAGTCGTAACCCGATTCGGAGACTGAACCCAAAATAGTTAACTAAATATGCCTAAGAGCAAAAGCGTAAGAGACATTGTCGCCAGCCCACATACACTAAAAGGTCGCATCGACCAAAAACATAAGAACCACTGTCGCCATCCTAAAATTCGACAACTTGAGGGCTAAATAAGCTCGATTAGATGCCCGACTCAGGGATTGAGCCTAAAATAGTTGGCTTAAATATGCCTAAGAGCAAAAAAGCATAAAAGCCTACGGGCCAGCCCAATGAGCCTCAAGGCCATACCGTGAATCTAAGGATTCCCCTCAGCTCAAAGACCAGCTTATCTGGCTAAAATCAAGGCAAAAAGAAATACAGGAGAAACAAAACCACAAGGTTTCTTCTTTATACACACATGCGGAAAAATACATGCTCCATTTACAAACACGCTTTGAGAATGCTATATGCAGAATCAGAAAGAAAAATCTACATTCCCCGTGGGGGCTATGGCCCGTCGGCCTCACCTTCGCTATCCTCGGCATCGGACGTAAGTAATCGAGCAACACGCTTGTCCGCCCTCGCCTGCGTCAACTCTTCCGAGAGGTCAAATCCCCTAGCGCAGATCTCCTCGAGGGTTTTCCTCTGAGACTTACACTGAGCATATTCTTTTCTCCTATCTTCACGATCAAGGATCTTTCTCAGTTTAGGTTGAGCACCGGCGGCATCCTTCAAATAGACCGCTATCTTCTGGTCATCCTTAGTTCGACTCATCACAACTTAAGCCCGGGTATCCACAACCTAGGCTTTTATATTTAAGAGCTTAATTTCGAGCTTCATAATCATATCTGTCCGAACCAATTTATTTTCACGAGCTAAGCGAAGCTAAACCTCAAAGGCGGAAGCCTTAGACAAAGCACCCTTCTCCGTTGAAGCATTAGCATCTGCCTGAGCTTTTAACTCATCATACTTATGCTTGGCTCGGCCAAACTCGACTCGAAGGCGCTCCAAGCCCTCCACCTTTTTCTGCAACTGAAATAAACGAAATGTTAGACTTATGAGCTAAAAGGAGGAACGCACGCTCGCTCGAAACAAAAACTACCTACTCCTTGAAGTAGATCTCATAATTCGAGCTCCGACTCGCCTTATACCGTAAGTATTCGAACTCGAATTCCCTTTCATCGCAAAGGAGCCTCAGGGATTTGTCCTCAGCTAGAGCTTTCCGCAGCCTGGACTTATGGCGACAGCTCAGACTTAAGCTTGTCGAAGGCCTACAAAATAAAATTCAGTAAGGAAGGTAAGGCGCAAAACTCGAAAGTCCTGTGCCAAAAACTTACCACGGAATGAAGTCATGTTTCCTTGAAGCTCGAGTGCACATCTGCTAAGCTATCTCCCTCCGCTCCGAAAGAGTCGACCCCGACCGAAGCACGGTCGCTCGGTGCATATGATCCTGGGTTTCGAGTATTTCTCAAAGTACCTCCAACAGAAAAAGAAGATGACAGTAGTGGATAAACCGCCTTTCCAAAACCAGAAATCATGGGCGCGATAATGATTCCACTCCGGGCCCTCGGTCCAGGGTTGCCTTACTTCGAGCGACATCGCCCTGCAAAGGTATCTCTTGCCTATTGTTGTCATTCTTTAGCCCAGAAACTAGTGATCCTTCCCCCCCCCCAGGGGGCACGGCCTCGCCTCAGAAGGCTTCCTGATGCCTACAATAACAAGGTTAGCACACAGAAAGAGAAAGTGCTTTTACATACCGTGGTATTTTTCCTCCCACCTATCTTTAGATAAAGCTCGCCACTTACGCTCGTTGTAAGTCGAGTGGGTCGCCAACTTTTGAACCTAATCCAGAAGAACGGGAACCTTGCCCGGTATCCATGAAATCGTTATCGATAAAGAAAAAAAGGCACACTTACGAAACACCCCTTCATCATAAATGAAAAACTGTGAAAGCATGAGTGTACCACTTACGTGTGGAATTCAATTCTTCAGGGAATGGCATAAACTCCACGGGGATAATATCAAAAGTTTGTACTCGGACAAATCGACTTATCCACTACCAAACCCTGTCCTCTTCATCATCAACAATGAGAGTCGTAGTTGACCGGCATCGCAAGGTTAGCAGACCTCGATGATGAAAGGGTCGGTATAGCCTGATAAGATGGCTAAGCGAAAATTCAAGCCATGCCTTCTCCGCAAAGAACCTCACCATAAACACTATCCGCCAAAATGTCGGGTGAATCTAGGATAAGGTAACCTAATACTTTCTACAGAAGTCAAGCACAACCCTATCAAGGGGGTCCAGTGTGAAGGGATACATGAACACATTCAGAAATCCCTCGGCACGGTCCGTAATACTCTCATCCGGGGAAGGTGCCTGCAGTACCACCTTTTCCCCCCATCCATAGTCTTTCTTCATCAACTCAAGGTGTCACTTTCCTATCGAAGAAGTAAACTTTAAGGTATGCTCTTGTTGGTCCTGAGCATCGAGGCACTTTTCTAGTGAAAAGTCCCCTTTCGAAGCAGAATGCCCAGAGCCAACAAGGTGAGAACCGAAGGCGAAACTCTCTCCTTCCTGCCAAACGAATCCTGATGTAGCAATCATGACCACAACAAAATTGGAGAACTGGAGTAGGAATTTAGGCCAGAGCGTCAATACTTAAATAATGAAAAGCCTAACGCAGGAAAAAGGGGTAACCTCTCAAAATGGTGGAATCTCCAAAAGGGCAGAAACAGTCCTATATATGGAAAAAGCGGCGATGATCCGCCTGCCCAGAGGCCGATTAAAATGCTGGCTGAAATTACTATGGGAAGATATGCTGGTGGGGTCACCTCGGTCACTTTACAGCCGTGTCGTCCATTGGACAAGCACTGTATGACGTTTCAAGGTCGAAGACCCCCACACCAAGCAAGTCCCGACATGGTACCCGATCTCGAGGACCTCCACCAAAAAGAAGATAGGCTCCAGAAAGCCATCGGCATCATCGCAAGTCCCGAGGTGGTACCTGACCTCGAGGACCTCCATCAAAAAGAAGTTAGGCTCCAAGAATCTATTGACATCATTACAAAGCTCGAAATGGTACCCAATCTCGAGGGCTCTTCTCAAGAAGGAAATAAGAACTTAAACTCTACCTAGATGGGCTTAGCCACGGGGTACCATCAAAACCCAGGCAGTACCTCATCCGGGATCTACCTACAATGCTTTAAGGCTATCTACACTAAGTTCAAGATAAGTTTGCAAATGGCCCAAGTTTGAGCAAATCCCCACTCGGTGACTTTTCTAAATAGCCTAAAGGCAATCGTAATTCTCGAGCTTCCGAGCGAACCCCCCCTCCCCCCAAAGGTTATCGCAGGGTCTAAAGGCTAAGTCTTGATTTGGGGGTTCGAAGCCCTACTCTCATTCAATTCGAAGTAGGGGTTCCGATGACTCGAGTTTATAAGTCCAACCCGGGCTCAGTTCAAGGAATGGCAAAGGGTTCCAAAGGGAGCTGTGTTAATCAATCAAAAGTTAGAAGAAACATTCATACCTGAGCTCAACAGTTGCGCTAATTGGTGGGGTCATACACTCAGATTCTACACAAGCATAGATAACGGAAAAATAGTATACATTAGAGACGAATTAAAGAAATATTTTTTATTCATAAACATTAGATTACAAAAGCCCACGAGGGGTACTTACACAGAAACAAAGAAGAAAAAGGTACATATGCAAGAAAGGTCTAGAGTCTAATCTATTCTTGAGGGTTCATCCTAAGCGGAAGTACCTTTGAGCGCCATTCCCTCAGTATACATACTCGGCGGCAGTGTCTTCGACCACCATCTCCTCGGGAGTCTCATCTCGGCCCTCTAAAATGGTGTCTCTAAGGGAGAAGATGAAGAAGAGGAAAGTGGGAAGATGAAGAAAAGGAAAGTAAAGAGGCAAAAAGGGATGAAAAAATGCCATAACTCGCCAAAGAGCGTAGCCTTTCACTAGGCCAGGAAGATCACGGCCCGGTAGAATACTTGGCGGGAGTCAACCTCACTTGCATGGATACTTTGAGTCCACTTCTTGGGACATTGTGCCGTGCAAGCTACCCGGCAGAGGTACCACTTCACCTCACGGAAAGCAAAAAGGGTGAAGTGCCACACCAGGCCAAGGTAGGAAGGTGAGAAATGGTGTGTAATCTAAACACCCTCGTGAGCAGCGGTGTATAGTCCAAATACCTTCCCAATACGGAAGAGATCAGCCCCCTACCTCCTCATCTCGCGCCAACGGCAACAGCAGTAATGACAACAACAAGAAGAAGAAGAAGAAGTTGGTGTATTCTCGTTCGATAAGGAGGTTCCTCGGGAAAAGGCTATGGTATAACTGATGAGAACGCCACCAGGCAACTTTGAGGCCATGGGCCTCATACATGGGAAACGATAGTGGATGAGGATGGAGAGAAGAAATGGGAGAAAGGCTGATTGAAGGATACTTGAATAAGTAATTGGCTCCAGAAAGCCCCCATTTATAGAGAAAGGGCAGAGTAACTGGCGAGAACAATCAATGCTCTTTTCAAAAAGGCAACCGACGACTCCATCAATGTCCTTGAAATACGTATCGATAGGCATAATTAATGCATTTTAGGAACTGAATCAGCGGCAGTGTTATCACTTAGAAGGACGAGGATCGACTGTGCATTGAAAGACGCTGAAAAGACAAGTCAACAGGACGCCTCGGTTGCCACAAAAGCCTATGCCATGAGTATGACTCATTAGTGTAGCATTATCGCAGGAAATTCAGAAAGATGGTTATCAAGGTCGTTTTTGTCATTTTGCTCTAAGAAACACGGGGACTATCTGTATATGATAAAATTGGAGGGTCCAATTTTTCATCGTTATGACGCCTCGAAGGCTCGAAGTCACGATCAAAATTTCATCCCTCGAAGGCCATCGACGCTCGACCTCGAGACAATATGAGACCGACGATTATGGGAAGAAAATGGGGAGTTTCCAAGGTGTGAAGCTAGAGCCGTCAAAATCTGTCAAGCTAGTCTGAGCCCGTATCGTGGAATTAACTAGATGTCCCATAACCATATCTTTGTAATTAATGTGTTTGTACTATGTTGGGATTTCCCCTCTTATATAAAGGGAATCCTTAGAATTTTCTAAACATCTGTGGCTCCATCCTAAATATACAAGAACATTCTCCCTGCTCTCTAACATATTCTCTTGATTTTAGTACTTTATTTATTGCTTGCATTTATTGTGTTCTACTAGAAGTTCATCATTCTTTGCTTATTATTGGCCATAAAGATTCGTCTTTGATTTATTTATAACTGTTAGTCTCCATCGACCACCTTCAATAGCTTCCAGTCGAGATTCGGACTCAACCCCGAGGCCCTCGAAGAGACAAGCTCGAGGCCCCGATTGGCAGCAATTTTGGTTTGATTATCATCTCGTTTTTAAGCTCTTATCTCATTTCTAAGTTTTTAACATAGCATCAACTGCCTCACAACTAGCATAAAAATAGATCACATATTTTTAGAACCACTAACTCAAATTTAATTGTTATTACCATTTTCAGGGTAAACAAGTTTTTCCCGCTAGAAACATAATTCATGTATCTGGGAGGGTGACAAAAGTGCTCGATCATCCATATCTATAGTAGCAAATTGCACCCCTCAAGAAACTTGGTTCCAGCCTTACAAGAGGTCAAGGCTCGAAATATATCTGATACAATCAAAGGTGCGAGGACGCTTTTTACCTGAGTAGTCAAAACATGGGCAACTCCGGCTAGACGCAGGTCAATGTACCCATACTTCCTTGAAAACACCAAAATGCCTAAAAATGTCACCACGAAAGCAAAACATCAATGCACCTCCCACTTTGACTTGTTACCTTTACATTGAGTCCACCTTCTGAGTTCTCGAATCCCCCTCGATGCCCGTATCACTGGTATAGAAAATGAAGAGTGCAAACACTACCCGCCAAACTTTCTATCTTAATCTACCTATTTATTTTCAGTAAATCTAGAAACTTGTGGGGAGTGACGATCCTTGGAGACACCAGATATTTGTGCCTCAATCCGTCTGTATTCTTAGCATAGCCTGCTATTTCTTCCAAAGTGGGTGTGAGCTCAAAATCCGAGAAATGGAAAACATTGTGGGTTGGGTCCCAAAACAGCACTAGTGTCTATATCAAATCACTCTTAGGCTGAAAACTTTAACAATTCGGTGAGCGACCCCAAATATTGATCGACTCGATCTCGCCCTTATTTTCCCAAATCTTCCCACCACGTGTGGAGTGCCAATGGGATCTGGCCCACAACTATCATATGTAAATTTTGAACGGTACTCATTCTGCACATTTTAATAGGGCGACCGGGTTAAAACAGGTGAAATTTGTTTTAAAATTCGCCATAAAAGATTAATTTTGCAAAACATAATTTCAAAACAAATACGGCTACTTTTGCAAATATGACCCTTCAACAGTACAGAAGGGAAGATTTTAGAGTTGTACTTGCTAAATGCTAAGTGGCCTAAAATTTGGGAAAACGGCAATAGGTGGCTATTCTTACAAAAATGGCCTTCTGACTCCCCGACATGACATTTCTAGTTGTTTGGACAAAAATAGTGCCACGTGACTTTATTTTCGATAATTTTACTACATTTTATATTTTTGGTTATTTTGGCAAAAGTGGGGCCGAACCCGATAAAGGTTGCCTACGTATCTCACATTCGTTGAGAATCAAACCTGCGCAGCTTGTAGGTTTTGACAAAACGGGAAAAATATGAGTTTTAAAAAATCATTGGCTTATTTTGAAATGACCTTTCTTCTTTCTAGTTTTCAAAAATTCGGTAGAGTTTCGAAATTTTTGGAAACCGAGTGAGTTTTCTCTCTCCTGCCTCTCACTCCTGATTTGTTTCTTGATTTTCTTTCCCTATCCTAAAATTCGGTCAACATGTAAGCCAAAACAAATAAATGCGCAAGTAGCACATAAAATGTATCACGATGGTCTTTTAATTTGGGTACACATGTCCTAGACGGACTCAACACAAGCCCAAATCTAATGCATGTGATGCATATAAGCGTACCTACTAAAAATCTAGCATGAGGCCATGTTCTTCTAAGCTTAAAAACCTTAAAGGTGTGGAGTTTTAGACCTGGCTTATCCGAGCAGACAACTCGAGCCGGGGAGGGTGGGAAACGTACTGGGAACTAAAAGGCCACCCGACTTTGTAACTAATTAGTTCCTCGTTCTAAAACTAGGGTGTTGACACTGCTAACAAAAAAGAAGTCATGCCACCATGTGCTTCTGAGAAGATTTAGAAGACTCAAAGAGAAAAGGGTGGCGTAACAGTTTATATGCAGTTCACGACAATATCAAAATGGTAAAAGTCACCAATTAGCACATTAGTCTCAAACAAGTAATATGAGACAATCATAAGTAGCCAAGTATAAGCTCGAATTTAGAATCCTAAACCAGGATTCTGGGTTCGATCTTCAATAGAGTCACCAAAGCTGTCATACCTCCTTTTTACGGGAATAAAGAGTTTTTCTAATTTAAGGGATATTATTGAAATGAGATTATTTATTTTATTCTAGAGTTGCCAGTCGAAATTATTTAATTAATGGTGTTCGAGTCACCAATTATTTTTGAATTCCAAATCAAGGAAAGTTTGACTATGTCTAAGTCTGCAAAACACAGAAGACCTAGTAAGGAATTCTGTTAACCCAGGAATATGTGAGGCACTCTAGAATTTGTAGTTTTAGCACGGTCCCTTTACAATTACGCTTGACTTACTTAATCTGATTATTACATGTTTAGATCATATGTGCATTTTTACATTTGGGACGACTTTTCTTGCCTATTTTAAGGAGTTATAAAACTTATCTTGAACAAGTCACGTTTTCGCGCATTTATTGTTGTAAAAATTGCACGGGACGCCCTATTTGGTCGTCCCCATTTAACCTATACCCATTTTTTTAAAATTTTTTAACTCGTACCCATTTTTTAAATAACTCTAGCATCATTTCTTCTTCTGCTGCTGCTATTTTCTATCTAGTCTACTAGTCTAATACCCTAGAAAAAGATGATTTGTGGTGCAATATATATATTATTTTTTTTGCTTTTTTTTTTTTTGTTGCTAAAAGATGCAATAGTTCAATATAGGATTGAAAGAAGTGATTTCTGATATGCCGTAGTTTAAGAAATCCTTAGCTTACCTTCCAGCAGGCAGTGAATATGACTGGACGATAGCAATTCACATTGCAACCAATGAGGGGGATGAAATCATGGTAAATGAGTTATTAAAGCATTGCCCAAATTGCTCAGAAATGCTTAACATCAATGGACAAAATGCTATGCATGTTGCTATATTGACACTCTATAGCTGAAGTTTTCCGGTTACAAAGACAAAAACTCCAGCTCTAGAGCTGAAGTTTCCCGGTTACAAAATAAAAACTCAGTTATAAAATAAAACTTCAGCTCTTTTAATTGGTAGAAATAGAAAGGCCAGCACACTATTGCCATTGCCACCTTCCAAAAATCGACCTCATCATCAACCTATGGTACGTATATATTATATGCGATCGTAATTTCTGTTTCTGTTTCTTTTCCTTCATTATATCTAAGATGAAAAATGTGAATTTTATGTAACCTTTACCCCTGCAGGTTCAAGGTTTACAGCTTCAGGAGTTTGATCTTTGTCAAAGTTTGAATTGCTGATATTGGGATATTTATTTTTATTATTACTTTCATCATTCTAGTTGGGGTTTATGTATGTTTTTCCTCTCAATTTCTCAGTCTTCAAATGTAAACGGGTACATTTTAAATATTCACCAGACTTGATCTACTAAGTCTTCTAGGGAATTGGTATACTTTGTTGGTGGCATCTTGCAGATTTTACCTTTACAGATTCTCCTGTAATGCGAAAAGCATATGCTTTTATAAATATGTAAAACACTCTTATGTACAAAATTTGGCTTCGCCGAATATGAAGTTTCCTGTTACAAAGACAAAAATTTCAGCTCTAGAGCTGAAGTTTTCCGATTACAAAACAAAAACCCGGTTATAAATACAAAAACTTCAACTCTAGACCTGAAGTTTCCGGTTACAACACAAAAACTTCAGCTCTAGAGCTGAAGTTCACTAGTTACAAAACAAAAACTTCAGCTTTAGAGCTGAACTTCAGACCCAGCTACTAAAATGCTGAAGTTTTGCGTGATTGTCTTTGATACTTTAGCCCCGTGTGCTGAAGTTATACGAAAAAGCGAATACGCTTGCAATTTTTCTTGCAAAGCAGGCACAAGTTAAAATGTGACACAAAAAACGGATATAGATGCAAATGCCCCCTTTTTTTTGTTTGTGTCGAAATACAATATCATGCATACATAGCCATGATTTAACGACATTATTATTATTATTATTATTATTTAAAGTTGAGGAGTCAAGTCGCATAAACGCGCACTCGAAATTGGGATTAGGTGTCACAATTATGACACGGAAACTATACCCACAACTATGATAATTATTATATCAATTGAAACGTGTCTAAAACAACTATGAATATTTTAAGAATTACATAGAAGGTTTGAGGTTTTTGTAAAGGTCCAGGGTTATGAAGTCATTTGCTGGACAAATATGCGTTCATGTTACTTAATTTGATAAAGAATTAAAAGTTTCTATTTTAAGAGCCAAAGTCCAAAGTTCAGATAAATTTTATCTCATTATGGGTACTACCAAACTTAACTAAATACAAGGGAGGGCAAATCCAATCCAAGTTTGATCGCTAACAGTTGAGAATTTAAATTAATACTTAAGAGTAAGAACGGTGAAATATAAACCCGTAATCATTGTAAAAATATCATGGTATAACCAGTTTTCACACTGGTTAATGAAAAATAGTCAGCGTTTACCAAGTCAATGAAAAATAGCCACTATTTTGCTGCAACAGGGACCGATCCAGTATAATATACGGGAGTTCTGGTGCATTTGTGTACGAACTCCAGCATATTATGCTGGACCGGTATACTT
>MU767778.1:72746-89835 GCA_026770625.1 Nicotiana glauca
CTCCAAACTCCAGTATATTATACTGAACAATTATACTTGCTGGAACTCCCGTAAAATTTGCGGGAGTTCCAGCATAATTATGCTTGAACTCTCGTAAAATTTGCGGGAGTTCCAGCATAGTTATCCTGGAACTCCCATAAAATTTATGGGAGTTCAAGCATACTTATGCTGGAACTCCCGTAAAATTTGCGGGCGTATTTTTTCGAATTTTGAACAGTGTTTCGCTCAGATTTAAAGTGGCTAAATTTCGATGACTTTTGAAACTTGGCTATTTTTCAACGACCAATGATAAATCTGGCTATTTTTGAATTTCTCCCGTGATCATTGTGCACAAAGTTGGACTTAAGGAATGGGCCTTATCTAAAACCAAATGCAACGAAGCAGGCGTAGTGCAACTGGCACGACCAGGGGAAAAAGTGCATGATTAGCTACTAATAATACATGTATTTACTTTTAAGTCACTGTTTAAAATATCTTTAGTCTTTAGCCACTGTTTTAATAAACTTTACCTGCCCGGACGAGAACACCCTTTTGCTCATAAAGTTCAGGACTACATGTCCTTAACTTTTGAACTTACAACTCTAAGTTTAGGACTTCGGGACTATATGTCCTTAACTTTTGAACTTGCAACTCTAAGTTCAGGACTTCAAGACTACATGTCCTTAACTTTTGAACCTGGAACTCGAAGTTCAGGGCCACCTGTCCTTAATTTCTGTGCTCGTAACTCTAAGTTAAGGACTACTTGTCCTTAACTTTTGAACTTGTAAGTCTAAGTCCAGGACCTATTGTCCTTAACTTTTGAGCTTGTCAGTCTAAGTTCCGGACCAAGTGTCCTTAACTTTTGAACTTGTAACTATAAGTTCAGGACCGATTGTCCTTAACTTTTGAGCTTGTTAGTCCAAGTTCAGGACCAAGTGTCCTTAACTTTTGAACTTGTAACTCTAAGTTCAGGACCAAGAGTTCTTAACTTTTGCATTTGGAACTCAAAGTTCAGGACCAAGTGTCCTTAACTTTTGAACTTGGAACTCGAAGTTCAGGACCAAGTGTCCTTAACTTTTGAACTTGTAACTGTAAGTTCTGAACTACATGTCCTTATTTTTTAAACTTGGAATTCTAAGATCAAGACTACCCGTGAATTCAGTATAAGTACTGCCTGATATTTCCTCGAAGCTATTTTCATTATTAGTTCTGCTACCTGATATTTCTTGCTCTGGTTAGAAGGACAATATTGTTTCCAAGTGAGTGACCTGTGCTTTAACTTGAATGGAGGGCAAAATTCCAAGAGTGTATTTTGTTGGTGCAGAAAGGAGAGTATGAAAAGAAGAGTGAAACTTTAAAGAATGCTTACTGCAGTGGGTGAAGTAAAAGAGTTTGGGTTGTTTGTTGAAGGGATTTGAACGTGATATAGGAGGTGTAGGCCATATGTGGCCGTTACTGAATTCAGGAGAACAGGGAGACTGGCAAGGAAGAAAACATGGACAGTAAAGAGATAGAAGAAAGGGTAGCATCATCTTTTTATATTAATTTTAATAGGCTAGTGGATGCTTTTGCTCAGCGTTAAAGATGCTGGTTAAAAAATGGCTAACCCGTGCAATTTTTACACTTAAAAGAGAGTATGTTGATGCCAGACTCACGTAACAGATTTGGGCCTCATGCAAGGCCCAATTTCAAATGGATTATTGATAAGTGAGAATTTTGACTATTTGTTAGCGCCTTTTTACTTTTGCTTTAGTCCAAAAGCATTTAATAGTGTTCCCAAAAAGTGATAAAATATGCTTAGTTGCAGGAATATTGAAAAATGAGCCCCCAAGATGTAATCCAACTCAAGAAGGAGTGATCTGAACTCAAGAATAAAACACGCATGGAAGCTCAAATTGCGGACCGCGGATTATCATCTGCGAACACATATTGTGAAGAAACTTCTATCAGAGACAAGTGCAAAGTGTGTTTCTCACATGACATGTGCGGCCACAGAATCTGGGCAAGGCAAAAGTTCAAAGAACCTGCCTCTCAAGTTCAACAGAAGTGCGGACCACACAATTATTGTGTGGCCGCAAAAGAACATCTATGCAGCCGCAATCACATTTTTGAGATTTGTAGAAGAGCTATGTGCAGCCGCACACAGAAAGAGAGAAGTGTGGACCGCAGAAACAGAGATTAGTGCGGACCGCACATGGAATTGTGTAGTCGCAGAACTTCCGAAAGGGTATTTTTCTCTGAAAATTCTAGCCCTGTACAAATAGAAGAGTTTAACTTTTTTAGGTTAATTTTTGGCATCAGCATCTACAGTAGACGGTTTTCTTTACTCTCTTTTTCCTATTTTCAGCTTTTTGAATATAGATTTCATCATTTTAATTATCAATATGGGTTTAATTATCATTTCTTCATCTATTTCTTCTATCTTAATGAGTAGCTATATTTTCAAAAAGATTGTGACCCAACCCTAGAGTGTAATCTTAATGGATGTTTGATTTATTTCTTGTTTATGGTTGGGTATTTATTAATTAGCCTTGTTCTTGCCTTTAATTATAGAATTAATAGTTGCACACATTAGTTCATGCCTATTTGACTTGGTCTCCACCGGAGAAAGAGAGACTTAGTCTAGGAAAACTTGGCTAACAAGAAATTGGGTAAATCAAGAGATTAATAGTCTCAATTAAAGGGTTAAACCTAGAGATAGTAAACCCCGACTTGAGCTGTGTATCAACCATTTTGTTCAATACACATTTGGACTTGAGAAAGTCAGATTTGGCAAAACTACTCTCTACTTATATGTGACGACCCGACCAGTCGTCTCATTACTTACCGCCCCATTTTCCCATTTTATGCTTCTTCGTGTTTCGTTATCGGTATGTAGTGTGTTAGAGTTGATTTGGATTAGTTTTGATAAGAAATGAGACACTTAGTCTCTTTAAGGAAGGATTAAGTTGGAAAAGTCAACCGGACGTTGACTTATGAGTTATAGGACTCGGATGTGATTTCCGGTGATTCGTTTAGCTTTGAGTGATGATTTGTGACTTAGGAGTGCGATCGGAATTGATTTTGGAGGTCTGGTGTATAATTAGACTTGAATTGGCGAAGTTAGTATTTTGGCGAATTCCGGTTGATAGGTGAGATTTTGATCCGAGGGTCGGAATGGAATTCCGAGAGTTGCTATAGCTTCGTTATGTCATTTTGGACTTGTCTGCAAAATTTCATGTCATTCGGACGTGGTTTGGTTGGGTTTTTGATCAAAAATGGAATTTGAAAGTTCTTGAAATTGTTAGGCTTGAATACGATGCAAATTTGGTGTTTTAATGTTGTTTTGAGCATTCCGAAGGTTGAAGCAAGTTTGAATAATGTTATGGGATATGTTGGCGTATTTGGTTGAGGTCTTGAAGGCCTCGAGTGTGTTTCGGGGTGGTTTCGGGTTATTTCGGGTTGTTTTGCAATGGCTGAAGCTGGTATCTGGTATTGTTCTTCGCGTTCGCAAAGAAGGATTTGGCTTTTGGGGTTTTGTTCTTTGCGTTCGCGAAGATAGCCTCGCATTCGCGAAGAAGAGGCAATTCTGTTGCGCAGGTCTTACTTTGGAGGCTCGTATCTCTCAATCTACAATGAATTCGGAGATGATTCAAAAACGAAAGTTGTAGCTCTTTGAATCTAGTTCCAGAAGCATATTATAATAGTCATTTGGAGTTGCGTGTAAAAAGTTATAACCATTATACTAGAGGATGTCCGAGCAAAGTTTGGAAAATGAATTTTTGGAACTTTGTTCTTCGCGAACGCGAGAGGAGGACCGCGAACGCGAAGAACAAATCTCTGGGCAGCAGAATAAAGTCCAAACTTCGTCCCATTTGCCATTTTTGACCATTTTGGAGAGAACAATGGGGTTAGTATTCTTAACTTAATTTTGATTGTATAACTTGAATCTATCACTAGTTTTGGTGTTTAATCCATGAATTTTGTTGGAAAAGTATAAGAAACCCTCTTGGATAGAATCATCGACTTGAGGGTCGAAATGTTATGGGAATTGGATAATTTTTGTATGTTTAGACTCGTGGCGAGATAAGGAATCCGATAATATAAATTTTGTAATTTTTCGAGAAGTGGGCCCGGGGCTCGGGTTTTGCTAGTTTCAAGATCTTTGTTATTTTTCGATTGTTTTCGATTGGGTATTATTCCCTTAGCATATTGTGATGTATTCGCTCTGATTTTGGTTAGATTCGACGCGCGTGGAGGCCAATTTAAAGGGCAAAAGCGTCACGAGCTAGAGATTTCACCGGTTCGAGGTGAGTAATGATTGTAAATGATATCCTGAGGGTTTGAAACCCCGAATTTGCACATCATAGTGCTGTATTGAGGTGACTTGCACGCCGAATATGAGCGTGGAGTAGAGCACCGTTGGGGATTGTGACTTGGTTCGTCCCGGTTGTTGATTTTGTCGCGTATTTAACCGAAACTACTTGTTATCATCATAATATTGGGCTGATTGCCATGTTTGGGCTTCGTGCCAACTACGTGAATCCTTCAGGGATTGATATCACTGTTTTCGCATTACTTTGCATATTATTTAATCTCGGTCCAGGGTTTTAATACTGTTTTGCAAACTCAGCTATTTTTTTAAAAGATTTGAAAACTTAAACAACATTTTATTGACGTTTTGAGCTGAGAACTATGATTTTAATAGTGCCCAAGTAGCTTATGTGCATTTTTGGACTGGGCATGGATCGGGCTGCGCGCCGTAGCAGTGTTATGGTGATTTCTGGATATATGGATGGCTCGGGCTGCACGACGCAGCGATGTTACATTGATATTGCGCTTGGGCTGTAGTAACCCCTCCGGAGTCTGAACCCCCACAGTGAGCGCAGGTACCCAAATGAATCGGGCTGCGCGCCGCAACGGTCATATGCATTGCATTCATGCATTAGTTCCTGTTTGTACTACGTGTCATGACATCCAACACTCTCATTTCATTGGCATCCATGCTACCTCTTGCACTGTTTACCAGATACCATGATATTAATTGTTAGTGGAGAGTTGTGCCCGAGGGGCTGACTTATGTGCTAATTTGCACTATCTGATTTCGCATTCATTTGCTTAATTATTGAAAAAGATATTTTCAAAAGAGGTTTTAACTGAGCCCAAATATTTTCTAAAGGATTTCACGGTTTTACTGATTTCTCAAACGATTGCACTGTTCTATATAGCATGATGGAGTGCCTTACGTGATTTCTACTGCTTAGTTATTATTTACTTTTATTACTCATTGAGTTGGAGTACTCACTTTACTCTGTGCACCTCGAGTGCAGTTGCAGGTATTTGTTACCCGGTAGCAGGTTAAAGCTGATTGAGGGTTTTGTTATCATAGCTGAGCAAGGTGACTTCCGGCATTCGCAACACCGGACTTCGTCTTTTGATTCTAAACTTTATTCTATTTATTATTGGCCCTGTAGTCGTGTTCAGACTTCTCTAGATGCTCGTGACTTGTGACACCCCGATCGGGCTGTGTTGGATTGTAGATATCGATTACTATTGTCATTAGGTTATATTTATCTATTCATTTATGTTTAATAATTTTGAAAGAGGCGTCGTTGTTCTGTTGGCTGGCCTTGTCTTCACGAGAGGCGCCATCACGACCGAGTTTGAAAATTGGATCGTGACATTATAATACATCCGACCAATAAAACATGCTTTAAAGTTGACAACCCGTTAAGCAAACACCTAGGTGAATGTCATAGCCCTAGGCCCTTTATATCATTTGAAAAACAACAACAAAAATAATCTCTTAGTTTCATTTCTTAATCTTGCAATATTAGATTAGAATAGACATAAAACAAACATCAATTTATGGAAGTTTAAATTGAGATAGTTCATACTCATACACTGCAATCTATATTCCTCTCAAGTATAGCTCCCTGCGATTTGGACAAGATCAATTACCATACATCAAAAGTGTAAATTCAACTACAAACTATGTCAAGTATATGAATATATGATCAATGAATTCAGTATCACAATTCTGATTTATTTTCAAAGATGGTAATTTGAATATTACAACAAAAAATAAATCCGTAAACTAGCATCCTAAAATCAAACAGTAATATAATGACCAGATCTCTATTAATTAGTTCATGTTCCTCATGGTTTTATTTTCAACAGATCTAAACTCTTCATTCATCTTCCAACCTCACCATTTACAACAAGGAAAATGAACAAATTCCAGCAACAGGCATTCTCTAACTCAACTTTTCCATATCTGCATTACTAATAGCTAGAATCATATAACCAAGTGCATTTATACTATTAGAGGTTCAGTACTCACTTAGTCCATTATTCCAGAAATAAACTTTTGTTTGATTTGTTATGAACATGGTGTTGTCAGAATCTAATTCAAAAGCAAGTGAAATCATGGAGGAAATTAAACACACAAGACAATAGTGATTTAAAAATTTATTACCAACCACGGAAACTCAAACACTTTGATAAAACAAAGACTTAAATTCAAGGCTCAACACCTGGTTGCACGAGAAAACAGTTTAAAAGCCTAAAAAAAGGCGAAGAAATGAAGTAGAAAGCTCAGCAAATTCAGGAACAACAAAATCACCAACTTCTTATACCCAAACAGCTTGAGAATTTTAGAAAATATGCAGCAACTAAGTAGAAACCAGAAATGGCCTTTAATCTCTGGTTTTGGGGGATTTTTTTTTCTATTTTCATATATGTAATTCTATGGTATTCAGCTGATACTGTGGTTTTAGGCGTGAGTCCCGGTGTGTGTGAGTAAGAATGCTTGTCCTTTTATCACAAAAAATATAGGGCAGCCTTCAGATTTTTTTTTTTTTTAAATCCTTTTTCTTTCTATCTATTACCCCTTCACCCCCAAAATACCTGACGTGTTTTTACTATTTTATTTCCCTTTAGTCTTTTTCCTTCCTCTCTAGAACCTTCCCAATCAGTTCACAAAAAGATTCTCTAAGTTGATTCCCTAAACTGCTCCTCTTAAACTCCTTATTTTTACAATTTCCAGCATTCATAGGCCTGGCTTCAAACAATAGGCCTGCCACCCATATCCATATCGGATTTCTACCCAATGGGTCTGCTTATCAGCATATAGGCTGAATCATGTTGGAACTATATCAAATAAATCACCATTTAGAAAGACAACCAATTTCGTCCCTCGTTTCTATAAACTGAAAAGAGCAATTAAAATTAAAAGCTACACAAAACTAAGACCAATGTTACTAAATTTAACTATCGTGTCATTCAATAATGTGAATCAAAGACAAAAGATAAACAAAATAAAACAAACAAGTAAACTAGACAGGCATAGGAAAATAATTACCAGAAGGAGTCTTAACCGTCGATATTGAAATTAGAAGTAATGGAGAAAATCTGGGCTCCAAGAATCTGTCTGCTTCAAAATCGACCAAAGATTTATGACTAAAGAGTACTTGTTCAACTGTTTGGTCGAATAAATACTTCATTGGTCTGAAGTCCTTGTTTGATGTTTGGACCATGAGGAAGGAGAAAAATGAAGCATTGTGAGTGTTCTGGCCGGTCAACGACAAGTTAATCGATCTCCTGCGACCGGATTTTGGGCAAGACGTTGACAATAAACGACAAGTCTTTCGTAGGATTATAATTTGGAGTTTGATTCAAGGTGGGGGAAGCCGGTTTGAGGGGTAATTAGCAAAAAGAAAAATAAAGGTGTGATTTTTATTTTTTAGATCTTTAAATTGAAAAAAGTTGAGGGATTTGTTTGGGGACATTGAGGGTGGATTGGGAATGAGGAGGTGGTGAAGATTGAAGGGTGATTTTTTGGGTGGTTTGGTGAAGATTTGCCGCCGGAAGGAGATTTTTGTTCGGCGGAGTTGGTGGCGGATGGGGAAAGAAGAAGGAGAGATGGGCCGCTAGGGTTTGGGTTCAAAGGGGGAAAATTAGGATTATGAAAATGAGTAGAGGGTTTGGTCGTTTAAGTGAATGGGGAAGGAGCACCGACGTCCTTCTTGGGACGAACGACGTCATTTGGGAGCTGGGTTAGGCGGGTCGAGCAGACAGGGGAATGGGCTGGTGTATTTGAGTAAAGACTGGACCCAAAACTGGCCCAAGTTCAAATTTAAGCCCGAAGAGCTCCTCTCTATTTTTATTCCATTTTTAAATCTAGCCCACTTAATTTTAATTGAAGCTATCTTGTGTTAAAATATCATGGTATAGCCAGTTTTCACACTGGTCAATAAAAAATAGCCAGCGTTTACCAAGTCAATGAAAAATAACCACTATTTTGCTGCAACAGGGACCGGTCCAGTATAATATACGAGAGTTCTGGTGCATTTGTGTACGAACTCCAACATATTATGCTGGACCAGTATACTTTGCTAACTCCTGTAAAATTTGCGGAGACTAGAGCACCAGTGCTCCAAACTCCAGTATATTATACTGGACAATTATACTTGCTGGAACTCCCGTAAAATTTGCGGGAGTTCCAGCATAATTATGCTTGAACTCCCGTAAAATTTGCGGGAGTTCCAGCATACTTATCCTGGAACTCCCGTAAAATTTGCGGGCGTATTTTTCCGGATTTTGAACAGTGTTTTCGCTTAGATTTAAAGTGACTAAATTTCGATGACTTTTGAAACTTGGCTATTTTTCAACGACCAGTGGTAAATCTGGCTATTTTTGAATTTCTCCCATGACTTGTAGATTGACCGGCTAGTTAATCAAACTTATGTCCTAATTAATAAACCTAAAAATACATAAAATAAGAGTAATTAAATTATTATTTATTTTTTTGTCATTTTAAATGCAATTAACATGTAATTAGGACCTAAGATTGTAAAAATTAAAATATAAAATATTTAATATTTTTTTGTTCTTTTTTTAGGATTTAAAATGCTACTAAATATGCAAAAACACAATTAAACACAAAACACATCAAATAGAAAAATTTCTAAAATTCTATACAACAATAATTAAAAATTATTTTAGAATATTTTTAGGAGTAATTTGAATTTAGGGTGAAAATTACGTGCTCATATTCTTCACATAGTCGTATAGCCATACAATATTAATGGCACCTACCTCACAATACTCCTTTCACATTTAGCACTGATGGTTCAGCCGACTTAGATACAGGCCAGGGCGGGATTGGTGGTGTCATACGTAATCTACGTGTAACTGGCTCATCGGCTTTTTAGGACGTCACATCTCTCATGGGAGTGTTGAAAATGAACTGCGTGCACTTTATCACGGATTACAATTGGCTTATAATTAGGGATACAAGCCTCTCTAGGTGAACCTAGATGCTCAAATAGTAATTAATATGTTACAGACCTTGCACCCTTTTTATGCTAACCTTATACATGATTGTAGGTTTTTGCTCGAGCAGTTGGACAATTATATCATATGTTACACATACAGGAAGCAAAACTAAGTAGCTGATTCGCTAGCAAAGTATGACTGCCATATTGATAACACTACTGATCGGCTCCAACCATGCACCACTATATAATGGCGAGGAGTGGTCGATGCAGCTTTTACCCGAAAGGTCGGAATTGATATCTACAGTGAGTTAATATTAATTGGGAGTTGGGTTCCTATCTAATCTAGCCATGCGTATTGCTTTTAATTGTACTTCTAATCATGCTTGGATTTATTTATGTTCTACGTTTAATGTTATTGATTACTGAAATAATCTAAGTACAATATTTTTGTTGGTTGTTTTAAGGATTAAAAGGAACTAGGGTAGTGACTTCCACCTAGGTGAATATCTAACGGGTATCAAGAATCCATGGCAATCTTGTTACGATTGGAGTCGTGATATAACCATCACACATAAGTGCTCATTCTATACCTCTCGATGGTTTGAGTGAATTCGCCCAATATGGTTTTCTCAAGTCCAAATGGGTGTTCATGCATAAAAAACTATATTGGCTCAAGTCGGGTATTACTATCTCTAGGTTTAATTATTTAATTGGGGCTATCAATCTCTTGAATGCACCCCAATTCCCTATTAGCCTAATTTTCTTAGACTTAGTCCCTCTTTCTCAAGAAGAGTCTAAGTCATAAAGGTACAAATCAGTGTTTGCAACCACCAATTCTACAATTAAAGCATAAATCAAACTAAATATCACTAACCCATAAACAATTAAGCCCTAAAATTCAAGACCTATTAAATACTCACACTAGGGTTTGATCACAACCCTAGATAATGGGTTTAGCTACTCATAATCAAGGTAAAAATCAAAGATGGAGGTGAAATATAAGCCATAAAAGTTGATTACAAGAACAAAATCTAAATATATATGCTAAAGCTACACTAAAATTACTTTAAATGGTAAAGTACATCTATTCACGAGCTCACTCATACAAAAGATAACCTAAAAATGTGAAAAAGATCTATTTATACACAGCTGGAATTATTGGATAAAAATACCCCTACGGAGGTTACGCTGTCAGTGAAATACTGGAGCGCATGGACTTTTGCGGTCGCGTAAAAACAAGCGCGGACTCTATTTCTTCATAATTAGACATGGACTGGGCTAGGTTTCGCGGACAGTGTAAAGTCTACCGCGTCCGTGTTGGCTTCTATCGCTGCCGCGTAAAATATTCGTGGACCACGTTCCTCAATTAGGTTCCACTAGACAATGCTCTGAACCTCTTTCATGCCTCAACGGAATTTGCACTGCGTCCGTGCCTGGTAACTTCATGGCCGCATAATTTAGATGCGGTCAGAGGCAGTGTTAGCACTTGGCTACAACTTCTCTGAACATCACTTTCGCTGGAGCATATTTTTAATCGCCTCAGCGGAGGGTCATATGCGACCGCGTAATAATAGCATTGTCAGCACTCCAGTTCCATTCTTTGGGGTTGTGCAAGTTCGAATCCTTTGAGTTCATCTTGGCTTATTTACCTCATTTTGACCAAAACTTGTAAGTAAACACCTTAAGTTAGTTTTAGTAAATACTTGTACACATTTTTGACCAAAACCTAAGCAAAAGAAAGCATCATATATGCTAAAATCCATAGTTATCAACTCTCCCAAACTTAAGGTTTTGCTTGTTCTCAAGCAAACAAAGTAATTCCCACCTCCACAAGAAGAAAAAAAAAGGAAAATTTTAGCTGTCCTAAGGTGACTTCATCAAGCATCAATTGGGACTAAAAATTATCCTCAACATAAATGCATTAACAATAACACACAACTTTTTTTGTACCATAGCTCTACTGCGACACAAGAGCATCAAGAGTTGACTTAACTCATCAAGGAAGCTCGATCTACTACGTAGGTCATTGTGTGGAACCCAAACTCTTTCTCCTATACTCTTCATAAGAAAATCTCACTTTAGATTATGGTACTCTGAATAAGGATTGTGGTAAAGTACGCTCATCTCTCTCAAAGGAAGGTCATAAGTCCGGCTCTAAGTATCATAAGCTTGCCCCTTATGTGAATCACCACTAATGTAAGCTCACTCTACTTAAAATCATATAAGGATTTTGCGAGAATATAATGAAGGCTTTTGGTTCAAGGTAGGATATATCGGTCTATGAAGGTTTCATCTTTCCTTAAGCACTCCATTTTCACAATTCGGCTCATGTTTGCTTGGCTCTTTGAGTAGTTTTCTTCATCCTTGGGAGGACTAGAGAGAAACATAGTCACTCTTTTCTTCTATATGACGCTCATTTTTCTCCTTTTCTCATCATTCAAAGCCTTTCAACATTGTTTTCTTGAATCCTTTCAACCTTTTCTTTTCTCTTGACATGTTTCTTTTTGGCTTTTCATCCTTTATGTGCCTTTCCTTTTCATCAATTCTTTTTGTTGTTTGAACCTTTCATAACTTTGAATTTCCTTGTCTCTCCCCCAAACTTATGTTTTTGACTATTGTTCATTATGAATGCTAAGGAAAGATTGGGTGCCAAGAGGGGGTTATTATAGAATGGATGAAGTCTTGTAATGCGGTTATTGAACGAAAAAGGCTTAGGCTCAAAGGGGTTGACTAAGGATATCATAATGGTGGGTTATGGAAGTTTTCAAATTCAAATTGGATCGAGAAGAGCCTATGATCATTTCTCAAGTCGAGCTACACTTAGAATTTTGCCTTGACAAACATTCAGGACAAGTTCTAGAATTTTGGCACGGGACTTGGACTTGCAAATCAATAATTCACCTCACAAGCTGTTGGATTGCTAAAGAGAACAGAGCGAGGGACCACAACAACCCTAGCTAAGATTGAGCAACACAAATGGTTCTGAGAAGCCACTCGATGATTGTTTAGTTAACACAAGAGTCTAAAGGTCACAACTAGAAACATTCTTTCCAAATCACTTGTTTTTAACTGTAAGGTCAAAGGTAAATGTGCTAGGCCCAAGTGAAGCCTGCTTGAGTCACTTTTATTCATTACTACAACATATCAAGACAAAAAGAGAAACATACTCAATCCTTTAAGAAGGTTGTCACGCCATCCATCGTTGGGAAGAGCTACTCAGTTCACATAAATTCCACCTTTGGAAAGAACCGTGGCGTGAAGAAAACCAAAGGCTTATTGATCATGAAAACTTGTAAAAGTAAGAAGCTACAAATTGAAAAAGAAACTACTAAATGAAATAAGAAGCTACGCTATTAAGGAAAATTTCAAAAAAGTTATAAAGTAAAATACGGAAAGTAAACTAAATATGTATAATAGGGGATTGAGACGAATATACATAAATGTCACGACCCCAGTTCGCGCTCCGTGAACATGTCGTAACAACACCTAATCCCTACGACTAGGTAAGCCTAACAATGCGGAAGATAAACCATAAAATTGCGGAAGAATAATTAAAACTTATTTAATAAAATAACCATGTGTTTAAGGTGCTGCTTGGCACATACAATAACAACTCTCGAAGCTAACAAAAATTCCCAAAACTCGAAATCTCACAAATCACAAGCTAAGGGATACATAAGAGGCTTTAACTCAAGAATGTCTAAACAAGGATAAATACTGAAGGACTATACTTATGACAGAAAGCTGGAAAGGGACTATTCGGTCTGCGGACATAGCAGATATACCTCAAAGTCTCTACCGAAATGCCTCCTCCCAAGGCTGAAAAAACTGAGTGGAAGTACCTGGATCTGCACAACAAAAATGTACAGAAGATTAGTATGAGCACACCACAGCGGTGCCCAGTAAGTATCAAGACTAACCTCGGTAGAGTAGTGACGAGGAACAGTCAAGACACCTACCGGTCAAGTAAATAATATAATGATGGGAACAATAGAAATGGTATAAATATATATGTAAAGACTGCACGAAATTACCAACAATTCTATAATCACGATAAATGACAATATATACCGGAACAAAGCAAGGGAATCAACTCAGGTATTTCTGTTCACCAAAAAATGGTACAACTAACTCATAAGGAATAACCGTAACAGAGAAATACCAAGCGCAATAAGAATAACTCAACAAGGGAGAAATAGTACGAAACAACGATTCCATAATACTCAGTTCAACAAAAAGGAAGTTAACATGAATCAAATAATTACAATTAAGGAAATACCAACTAAACGTGGGATATGTAACTTCTTTCCAATGAAGATCAATTAATTACATGAGAGATAGAAATAATGCTTCCCCAAATAAAGACAAGCAGTTAGGAATGATAATGTGACTAGACAAGGGTAAATGTCTATAGTTTAACAAGTAACAGTCAATTAGGCAACAAGAATACACCAAAAAGGGCAAATAAATTCCAAGTAAGACATAGAGGTGAAACTAATAGCAGGGAACTCAATCGTATCAAGAACAACTCCATATTAGGTAATTTCAAGGATTTAAGAACCAAAAAGGGAAATATTTTCCAGAAATAAATCCGAGCATGCACTCTTCACCTCGCGTACAAGGAATACAATCAACAAAGAAGACTCAAATCCTAAGGGAAAGTCCCCCACACAAGGTTAGGCAAGATACTTACCTCGAACCGGCTAAAATCAACTAGCTACCACGTTCTTGCCACGAGTACTCGACTCCAAATGTCCCAAATCTATTCAATTCAATCACACATTGTAAATAACATCTCAAGTAACTAATTCTACTATTTAATTCAAGCTAAGACGCGAATTTAGGTACAATGACTAAAATTCCCCTCATGCCAACGTGGTCAAAACTCGAGGTTCGAACCAAAACCCGATTACCCATTCCCCCACGAACCCAAATATATGATTTGTTTTGAAATCGGACCTCAAATTGAGGTCCAAATCCCCAATTTTAGAAAAACCTAAGTTCTACCCAAAACACCCAATTTCACTCATGAAAATCCTTAATTTTAAGTTGAAAACATGTTAAATGATGTTAATGATTGAAAGAAATGAGTAAAAATCAACTTAAAATTGATTTGGAAGAAGGTTTGTTCTTGAAAAATCGCCCAAAGGAGTTGTGTTTTGAAAATGGGGTGAAAATGTCTTAAAAATCGACTAAGTATGAAAAATGCAGGCTGCAGATATGGGAATTACGAACAAAGTTTGGGAATTGTGAACTGGGAATTGCGAAAAAAAGTTTGGGAATTGCGATATGGGAATTGCGAACAAAGTTTGGGAAATACGAACAAGCCTGGGAATTGCGAGAAGTTTGGGAAATGCGAACCTGGTAATTGAGAACAAAGTTTGGGAAATGCGAACAAGCCTAGGAATTGCGAGAAAAGTTTGGGAAATGCAAAGCCTGCTAATTGCGAACAAAGTTCGGGAAATACGAAAAATCCTGGGAATTGCGAGAAAAATTTGGGAAATGCGAAGCCTGCAGGCCTGCAATTCCTTAAGTCCAAAAGTTTCACCCCGTGGCCTATCTAAAACTCACCCGAGCCCTCGGGGCTCCAAACCAAACATACACACAACCTCAAAAACACCCTACGAACTTTCTCGTGCGATCAAATCGCCAAAACAATATCATATACATTGAATCAAGCCTCAAAACTCATGATTTCTTCCAAATTTTCTTAAAACATCAAATTTCCATTTTAAGTCTGAAACACGTCAAACGATGTCCGATTTCAACCAAACTTTACAGAAAGTGCTTAAATCACATAAAAGACTTGTATCGGGCGCCAGAACCAAAATACGGGCCCGAAACCATAGTCTTCTAATCAAATTTTATTTTCAATTTCCTTAATTATTTCCAGAAAACAATTTCACACAAAAATTCATTTCTCGGGCTCGGGACCTCGGAATTCGATTCCAAGCATACGACCAAGTCCCGTATTTTCCTACGGACCCTCCGGGACCATCGAATCAGGGGTCCGGGTCCGTTTACCCAAAATATTGACCGAAATCAAATTTACTCATTTTAATATCAAAATTTAGCATTTTTCTCACAGAATTCATATTTAAGCTTTCCGGCTACGTGCCCGGACTATGCACGCAAATTGAGGCAATCCTAAATGAGGTTTTCAAGGCTTTGGAAATACAGAATGGGCAAGAAAACAAGTGATTCCACCACTAAAACAACTGTTCGTCCTCGAACGGACAAAAGAAAGAAGTATCTGAGTGGGGAAAAAGATAAGGATAACGGCTCCGCATGTCAGACTCAGACTCCCAGGTCGATGCCTCAGGATGTTGACCTCTCCACTGGGCACGAACAGAATGAAAACTCTTGGACCTTGTCACACCTCCTTTTTTACTGGATTACTGCACCCCGGGAAGGGATATAATAAAGGAAGGAGTTTTTTCACTTAAAGGACAGTCGAAACGGGATTTATTTATTTAAATTCAGAGTCGCCACTTGGGAGATTAATGGTGTCCCAAGTCACCGGCTGAATCCCGTACCGAGGAAATATGACTCTGTTAACAGTCCGCGAACCAGAAATTCGGATAAGGAATTCTGTTAATCCGGGAGAAGGTGTTAGGCACTCCCGAATTCCGTGGTTCTAGCACGGTCGCTCAACTGTTGTATTTGATTTTATCTGATTTTAATACATGTTCTACTTTTATGTGCCTTTATTAATCAACCGCTTTTATTTATATTTGTTATTTATTTTTAAGAATTGCAACGTCATGAAAATGCATCTCGAATCACGCCGTACCAGTACGCCCGTGACTTTTAACACATTTCGACTTCGTTGAGATTTGGATTTGGGTCACATAAATGTGCACCCGAATTTAGGAAGGTGATATTATTAAACACGCGCCTAAAGCATCTACGCGTTAATTAACTTTGGAAAAGACTGTGGAATTATCTAAACAGTCCTTCCAATTCTAATATATATTTTTAACACTTATTGAGGGCCCCGCAATTTTTGTTTTTTTGCTTTTGGCGAGACTCGTCCCAATTTTTATTTAAAGGTCCCATCTAAAATAAGCTATGATTTTCTATTCGATTTGTCTCTAATTAATAAAGAAGATACCCTAATTATTTGTTATTTTGCCTAATTGTTATGTTACCGGAAGAGTTTTCTGAGTTATAACCATTTGGGCCTGCTAAGAGCGTGTCGAAGCCCGTATGAGTGAATAAGAACAATTCATCAAGTTCCAATGTTTTACCTAATTTTTATGTTTAAATTTTTTACGATTTAATCAATCCGAAAGTTAAGCTAACAACTTGCATAGGTGTTTGAAACTTTTTAAATCCAGAATTACCTTTGATTTTAACTAACATGAATCTTTAAGTAGTAAACTCATAGTCAACGACTTATTAATATCAGCATTCCAATATCTATATTAGAAAGCAATATAACCAATCAAGTACTAAACAACTAATGAATTTGTACTAATATATTCTAACTATACAAATCACCTGATGCTAATGTTAAGTAATAGTCCTGTTAACAAATTTGATCGACTATAAGTGCGAATTTATACAGTTCATTTACCACATGAATGTTTCACGAACATACAAATGAAACAGAATACCAAAAATTTAAACAAACTCTACTCTATTCATCAATTGCAATCCTTCAGCATGACATATACATGTTTCCTTCACAGTTCATAGGTGATTGAGAGATAATACCTGGAAATTGACACAAGTAGAAGAATAAGAAGTCAGTCTCAGCACAGTAACAACAACAGATAATTTCCAGCAGCTATCAATTAACCAGCAAACCAGGAACAGATTTGAAATCCAGTAAAATTCGAAATTCA
>MU767781.1:0-27524 GCA_026770625.1 Nicotiana glauca
TGAAGCTGCTCATGACCTCAAACTGCTGAATGACGTGTTGGAACTCAAAACGACCGGTTGGGTCGTTACACCTGGGCCGCCTGTTAAGGTGCCAAAACCAAATGGCCTGAAGACAGGCTAATGGCAAAAACCAAACGGACTAGGCCCAATGGTTATTGGTGCTAATACGAATTGATCCAAATGCTTTCAACAACTATAACAAGGAAAATAATACACAGTTGTTCAAACTAAGAGATGCTGATCATTTGAAGTTTGATTCCATCTCAAATATTTTTGTTCATTAACTACTATGGATTCTTAAAGGTGAGAATTATTCGCTAACAATATTCATTCTGTTGTTTAAACTAACATTATTCTTCCAAAAGGACTCATGATCTCAGAATTAGACACATTGAAATGGCATACAGAAACAACAATCTCTTTGAACTTCGTTCTTACTTTTATAATTACTGAAAACGCCTTTAAGCTACCCTACATTATCCTACATTATACTATTAACATATGAAAACAAATAACCATTGGACTCACATGCTCACACGAATTAGCTTAGTAGTCCACGAGCTATAAACAGTCCGAAATAATTACAGGGCTTTAATTACAATGAAAAACTAATCATATCATAGAAAACTATCTAGAATATGGCAGAATCATTAAAATGCAATTCAACAGCAGAGGCTTCAGTTTCATTTCATGTTTCAACAGGTGAAGCTACACTGATAGGATCTCAAGGTGTGTACCTGGAATTGCCAAATAACAAAAGGAAAGAGGAGGATCAGCAACAATTTACACATTAAACCACAGCAACAAAATCAGCAGTAAATCGACCCAGGAGATGATGTTAATGATCCAGTAGAAGTTTCACACCAAATCAAGCACAAAACCCAATCAAAATAGCTTGAATAACACCAAACTGACTTGAAAATGCATCAATAGACCAACACTTGACCCAAATCAGCTTATATGAACCAAAATTCACTCGAAAAATCAACCCAATAAACAAACTGAACCTCCAGCAGCCAAGTATTAGACTAGAAAATAAGAATCACTAACTAAGAGTTGAAATTATCCTAAAATTCCTAATGGAGCAGTATTTTTTTGGATTTTTGATGGTTTTCTATTGTTTTTTATTTTGAAATTTTGAATTTCAGCTTTCAGATTTGAAAAACTGGAGAATTTCAGCTTTCAGATTTGAAAAACTGGAGAACACTCTTTTGGGGGAAGTTTTTGGAGCTAAAAATCTTGGAAAAGAAGGCAAGGGGAGTCCCTTTTATAGGCAAATTTCAGGGGGAAGCTTCCAGATTTCCTTACCCATTTTCCCCCTCTTTTTATTTTCATTTTTTACCCAAATAGTCCTTTATTTCCTGACTTGTTGCCTAAGTTATTACCCTAAGTTCCTGAGATTGTAATTGGCACCCTATCTAGAATATTCTAGGGGTTTCCAAATCAGTTATTTGCAAGACTCCCTACTTTGAATTACCCCATTACCTCAGAATACCCTTAAAACTAATGAAGTTTATCAGACCATGGTCAGGGCCAAATGACCAAGTTCGAGTGGGCCTACTGATTTCAAAACAGAACCCAAATCCTTATTTACTAATCTAAATTCCCAACTAAAGGCAACAGAATTCGGATCAAACTAAAGAAAATAGCTACACTAATGCTAATTAAGGTGAATCATAGAACTAATTTTATCGCTAAACTGACAAAAACGGTAAACAAACAGTTCAGGACAAACAATTAACATACTGAATGAAAGTAATTAAATCAGGTAAAACGAGAAGAAATCACACAAACTAACAGCAGGTGACAAAAACAAAAGTAAACCATGTGATTATAACAAGAATCAGAAACCTATAACTAGTAATTCAAATTATGATCGAAGAACACAAAACAAACAATTGAAATAAAAGAATGACTAAAAAAATAAAGGAAAACTTACTAGTTTGGGCTTGAACATAATGAACAATTATATTTTGACCTCGAGATGATATAAATCGTCAATTCTTGTGATGAACGGACGGAACACATCATCTCAAGGCGAAACAGGCCAAGGATCTTGGAAGGGTGATTTTAATGTGGGTCTTCTGATTTTAAAACCTAGGACCAGAGGCTTAGATTCGAAAGCTTTTGAGGGGATTCGGAGGAAGCTAGACAGATGTTTGGGATGAAGGGGAGGAGATGGTCCTTGGGTGTTGGTTTGGTGGGGAAAGGATGGTAGCGCCGCCGTGGGCGGCGAAGGCGGCGCTTAGGGTTTTGAAGATTCGAAGAGCGTAGTAATGTTTGAAAGAAATTGAAGGTAGATATGAAAATGGGAGGAGGAGGAGCATCTGTGGTGTGATTTTGGGGTTCAACGGAGAATCACTGCCGGCGGAGGCGATTTTCGGCCGGCGGCGGACGGCGGAGAGTGGTGGAGTTAGGGTTTGGTCCGGTGGAGATGAGAGAGACGAAGGGGAAGGGTTCTGAGGGGGGTGGGTTATTTGGACATTTATATATTAAATGAATCCAAGCTTCTAAGCCGTAGGATTTAATTACCTCGACGGCCCAGATTTGATGGGACAAAACGACGCCGTTTGGAGCTCTAAGTGACCGGACCGGATCTAGACCTTTGGGCTGGGGTCAATTCAAACTGGGCTTGATTTCAAACGAATTTGTCCCAAACTGGGTAACCCATGGAAACCCCTCAATTTCTTTTAATTTCCTCTCTTTTTTATTTTTAATTTCTTTTATTTATTTTTCTGATATTTGTTAAATGCAAAAATTAAAAATAAAAACCTAAATTGACTCTAAAATTATATTACTTAATTTCCAAAAACTAATTCCTAATTTGAAAGCAAATTAAGACAAATTAAAGTATAAATGCAAAAAGAACCATTTTTGTTATTTTCCTTATTTTGAAGTAACATAATTACTAATTAATCCTAATATATAAAATTAGACCCTAAATGCAAATGCCAAGTATATTTTATATTTTTCATTAATTAAAATGCACCAACAAAATGCAAACAATCAACATAACATGTCACAAAAATCCATAAAATTGCAAAATAATGAAAGAAATTATTTTGTTTGAATTTCTGGGAGTAATTCATATAGGGCAAAAATCACGTGCTCACAGTGGGTACGGAGCATTACCGGAACTACCCTTACCCCCAACAACCTCTCTATGTATTTCTGGGACTTGGAGGTGGAGAAGAAGCCATATGATATCAAAGCTAAACCAGTTGCTCCGTTCTCATGGTATAGTTTGAGGGGGCCAGACAACCCCATGGACAAGAACTACAAGGCCCCTGCTTCTGCCCCAACTGGCCAGTCCGAAGAGCCAGTTGAGGAAGAGGCCTCCAATAAGCCTTCCTCAACAATTGCTGACATGCCTCCCGGACCTTCCACAACTGTTGACTTGCCTCCTGGTCCTTCAACCTCAGCTAGCCTGGAGATTCCATCTTCCCGGGCCCATCCTATCACTACCCACCAGCTGAGCCAGACGCTTCAGAGCCTGAACAACTGGATGTGTACTGCTTCATCCAAGTTGTCTACATTGACCTCTACCATTGAGGCTCATTCAGCACCACAGCCAGCACAGGTCCCACAGTCCATTAAGGATGCATTGAAGAAGATTCTTGAAAACCAGGAGAAGATCCTCAGTACTTAGACTATCTTGGTTAAGGCAGTGGATTCACATGGCAAGGCTCTAAAAGAGCTTGCCAAGGAGCACAAGAAGCTGCGCAAGACACGGGCCTCCAGGGAGTCTGTGAAGGAGTTGAGGATGGATGTGGAGAGACTGAAGGCAGACCAGCTGCCTTTAGATTTATTGTTTGAGGACCCAGCTCCAGCACCAGTGCCAGCAGCAGCAAATGACCCGAAGTAGATACAGTGGCCTCCAAAGAAGAGGAGGAGGATCCCTAATGCAGATGATGCCATCATCCAGTTGGTGAACCCACCGGAGGCTTCCTCCAGTCAGCCATAGGGTGTACCAGAACCAAAGCAAGTACAGGTCCAGGCCCAGGTCCCAGCAGCTGAGCAGCAGGATACCGGGAACTAGTCTGAGGTTCCCGAGCATACCAAGGACCCAGGGACCAGTCATGTTCCTATGCAGACGGATGAGGCTTAGGGAATCTTTATATCCTTTCATTATACTTTTTGGTGCTTATTTTGTTAGTTGGCATTGGAGACAATGCCAGCTTTTATTTGAGGGGTGTGCCCTACATTTTATCCTTAGATATATATATATATATATATATATATATATATACTGATTTAGTTTATGCCTTCTTTGATTTTCATTTGGTCTGTATATAATCTTGTATTTGGTTACTTCTATCGCACTTTTTTTTATCTTTCATTTGGTCTGTATATGAAGTTACATTATTGTATATATTCATTCCCCTATTATACATATTCATTCTATTTTCTATTTTCTGTTTCTATTTTCTATTTTCTATTTTCTATTTTCTATTTTCTATTTTCGCAAAAAAAAATTCATTTTTTAGCTTCTTATATAGGCTCGTAGCCTTTGTTTTATTTTGGATGTTTTAATAAGCCTTTGATTTTCTTAATGTCACGGCTCATTCCAAAGGTGGAGTATTGTGTGAACCGGGTGGCTCTTCCCAATGATAGATGGCGTGACAACCTTTTTAAGGGTTTGGGTCCGTTTTTATTTTTCTTGTTTTTGGTAGTTTATAGTTAAGGGTACCTCAAGCAAATCTTTACTTGATCCTAGCACATTTGCCTTTGATCCCATGTTCAAAGACAAAATGTTGCGTTTAGGATAGTGAAAGTAGTGGCCTTGAGACTCTTGCGTTGGCCGATAATCATCAAGTGGTTTTTCGGGACCATTGTGTGCTCAAATCATATTTAAGATCGTTGTGGGCCCCCGAATCTATGCCTTTAGCAATCCTTTAGCATGTGTGATGAGAAATCGAATTGCGAGTCCAAGTCCCGAGCCAATAGTCTAGAACTTGCCCTGAATGTTTGTTGAGGCAAAATCGTAAGTGAAATTTGACTTGAGAAGTGATTATAGGCTCTCCTTGATCCAAATGATAGTTTGAACAATTCCATAGCCTACCAATAAAATGATTCCTAGTTAACCTTTTTGAGCCTCGACCTTTTTCTTTCAAGAACCACGTTACAAGCCTATACCCGTTCTAAAATATACCCTCTCTTGGCACCCGATCTTTTCTTGAGCACATGATAAAAGTATAAGTGTGGGGGGAGAGACGAGGATGACAACAAAGTGGCATAAGGCGCAAAAATGAAGAAAAGAAAAGGCAATAAAAAAGAAAGAGAAGCAAAAGAATGCTCAATGTGAAAAAGAATAAAAAGGGATTCAAGGAAAGCGAAAGCAAGAAAGGGTGGAAAGTTGAAAAAGGAGAAACTGTTTGAATTGCATAAGAAAGAGTGACAAAGTGAAATGACTCAAAGAGCCAAGAGAATTGTTCCAAATGAATCAAAAGAAGTGTTTAAGGGAAGATTGAACCCACTTGAACAAAAATATGTCCTACCCTAACCCAAAAGCCTTCACAATGACTCTACAAAAGCCCTATATGATCTTGAGTTGAATGAAGCTCACTACAACAAAAATAGCTTTTAGCGGCAATTAATTATCTCTTTAGCGGCAATAAAAATTGCCGCAAATTTTTTTACCGGCAATTAACTAATGGCCGGTGTAGCCAGGGTCGCTAAAGGTTTTAGCGGCTATTATAACGAGTGTTGGTAAAGTCCCCTATTATTGCCTCTAAAAGTTCATGAGTTTTATTGGCTATTAATTAGCGGTAATTAAATTGCCACAAAATCTCCCACCAAATTTTCTATGTCATATTATTTGTGGCTTTGATTATTGCCGGTAAAGACCTAATTAATTATCAGTAAAAATAATCTTTTTAGCAATAATTATAATGGTCACTATAAACTATTTATAAATTCGCTTTTATCGGTGTTTTTGATGGCTTTCTATTATGGCCAATAAAAGATCCATTTTAGTGCAAAATATTTAATGACTTTTTTTATTGCCAATAAAAATTATTAACAATGTTTTTCATAATTTCTAATATTTGTTCATCATGTCTATTCATATTGAAAAGTAATACTAATAAAATTCATTTTGAAAGGCTCAATACACTTCATTAAATCCACAACAAGCATAACTTTAGAAGTGTCAATAGCATAAAGACAAAAAAAAAAGTAAACTACTTTGAATCTAATGGCATCTAATAACTGTTGTCATCAAATAGATACAACGCTTAGCAAGTAGCTATAATACACTAAGATAAATGACACATTAAATTTTCTCCAACTCTTGATTATTGAAGCCTTCACACGTGAAAGCTTTGAATACTGTAGTATAATCCTGCAATTATAAAACAAACTAAATTTCAATTGCATGGCCAGTGTGACGACCCGGTCCGTCGTCACGTGAGTTACCGCCCCGTTTTATGCTTCTATATATTTTATTATAGGTGGTTGGTGAATTTGAAGTAATTCGGATGGAGCTCGATTAGAAATGAGACAATTAGTCTCTTTAAAAGAAAGTTAGTTTGGAAAAGTCAACCTGATATTGACTTATGAGTTAGAGGGCTCGGAATGGATTTCCGATGATTCGACTAGTTTCAGGTGATGATTTTTGACTTAGGAGCGCAATCGGAATTGAATTTGGAGGTTCGGTGTAGAATTAGGCTTGAATTGGCTAAGTTTGAATTTTGGCGAATTCCGGTGGGTGGATGAGATTTTGATCCGAGGGTCGAAATAGAATTCCGAGAGTTGCAGTAGCTCCGTTAGGTGATTTTAGATATGTCTGCAAATTTTCAGATCATTCGGATATCGTTTGGTAGGGTTTTTGATTGAATGCGCATTTCGAAAGTTTTGATAAAAAATAGGCTTGAATCCGATGTATTTATTGATTTTAGCGTTGTTTAACGTGTTTTGAGGATTGGAACAAGTTTGAATAAGGTTATAGGATGCGTTGGTATTTTTGGTTGAGGTCCCGGGGGCCTCGGTGTGATTTCGGGTGGTTAAACGGGAATTTTGGAAGATGTTGCAGGTCTGAAATTTCTGCTTTCTGTTGTTTCCGCATCTGCGGAAAAGGAACCGTAGAAGCGGTTCCGCAAATGCGGTGGGATGGCCGCATAAGCAGTCAGGCGTGGCCCAGGGAAATTCCGCATAAGCGGACTAATGGTCGCTTCAGCGATTCCGTTTAAGCGGATAATTCACCGCAGAAGCAGTCCCCCAACATTTTAAGTGAGATCGCATAAGCGGTCCATTGTGTCGCAGGTGCGGTTAAATGACCGCAGAAGCGGAAATCGGGCCTGTGTTTAATGAACAGTGTTCGCAATTTTCAGAGGTTAAGAAAAATATTTGGGACTTCGATTAGGGCTGTTCTTAGGCGATTTTGAGGAGAAATCGAAGGAGCTTCATCAGGTAAGAACTATTAGCCTCGGAATATGTTATTTTGGTGTAAAAACATTGATTAATCACTGAATTTCAAGGAATTAAAGGTTAAAAATGGAGGTTAGGGCTTAAAAACTCAAGAGAGTTAAATATGAGTTTGGAGGGGCAAACGAACTCCGATTTTTGTAAATTTAATATGTATAGACTCATGGCGAGATGAGGAATCCAGTGATGTAAATTTTGGAATTTTTCGAGAAGTGGGCCCGGGGCTCGGGTTTTGCCAACTTCGTGATTTTTAGTATTTTTCGAGTAATTTCGATTGGGTTATGTTTCTTTAGCATACAGTAATGTATTCGTTGTGGTTTTGACTAGATTCGGCATGCGAGGAGGTAGATTCAAGAGGAAAGGGAATTACGGACTAGTCTACGGCCGGTTTAAGGTGAGTAATAGATGTAGATGATGACCTGAGGGTTTGAAACCCCGGTATCTCACATTGTGACGTTGTATCGAGGCGATACACGTACTCTACTGTGAGTGCGGGGTCATTTGTGGATAGGACTATGACTTAGTTCGTCCGAGAGATGTCTATACTGTATTATATGCCTAGAAATTGGCTAGTAAACATCCTACTTGGATTGTTATGAGCATACTTGGGCTGCGAGCCAACTATTTGGATTCTTAGGGATTATTATCACTGCTTCCATGATATTGAGCATGTTCCCATGATATCAGTCCTGAGTTAAATATTGTCTAAAAATGAATAGAAATCTTCTAAGGCTTTAATCACTTAAATTATAATACCTGTTAAATGGAACTGAAAATGGTAATTGATTGTGCCCGTGTGGCTTGCTTGCATATATATATATGGATTGATTGTGGATCGAGCTGCACGCCGCCGCGAATACTACTATGTCATTGCGCTTGGGCTGTAGGAGCCCCTCCGGAATCTGAACCCCCACTGTGAGCGCGGGTACCCAATGGATCGGGCTATACGTCGCAGCGGTCATGTGCATTGCATTACATTCATATATTGATATCTATCTGTCATTGATTTATTGTTGCTTATTGTTAAATGTGCTAAGAGGATAGTTTCAGCTTTACATTATGGTATTTCGGGATTTCTTACTTTCAGCCATTATATATGTCTATTACCACTGAGTTGGAAGTACTCACTTTACTCCCTACACCAAGTGTGCAGATTCAGGTATTCCGGAGACTTAGCTGAGCAGTCGCTGTTTTCCAGAGTATTATCAAAGTTGTCAAGGTAGCTGCCTGACGTTCGCAGGACCCCACTTCTTCCCTTTTATTCAGTTTGTTTCTGCATTCCAGACTTATGTGTTTTTCAGATATTTGTTACTCCGTTGTTAGAGGCTCTAGACTTGTGACCCCAGATTTTGTTGGGAGTGTTTCTTCAGATGTTTCAGTCTGTTCCGTATTATTTTTATTATAAACATCGGCTTATTATTTTTAAACTGTTAATTTCCTTAAATTGTCATTAATAAGTTATCAGATTGGGTTAGTGAGTGATAAATGGTCAGGCTTGCCTAGCTGTATGGTTGGGCGCCATCACGACCGGGATTGGGGTCGTGACAATTTGGTATCAAAGCCTAGGTTACTAGGCCTCACGAGTCATGAGCCGGTTAGTAGAGTCTCACGGATCAGTACGTAGACGTCCGTATCTATCCTCGGTAGGCTACAGAACCTTTAGGAAATACTTCACTTTCTTGAAATTCTTGTCGTGCGATTTTGTTGGTCCGAGAACTAAATTTCTGTATTCTATTCTCTCGCAGATGGCGAGGACTCGTGCTACCGGACGCGGCGGACGACCACCTTTGGCACCCGCTAGGGGTCGTGGTCGCGATCGTGGTCGAGGCGGACCAGTGAGGGCAGCACCTGCAGACCTACCAGCTGCCCAGGTTTAGGACCAGCCTCCAGCTGTAGATGCTCCAGCAGCACCTGTTCAGGCACCGGCAGTGCCTATCATGATTCCTGGTCTTCAGGAGGCTTTGGCTCAGATCCTATCCGCCTGCACTGGCCTGGTTCAGGCCGTATCAGCCACTACTGCAGTAGCTACTTCTCAGTCCGGGGGTGGTCAGCAAACCCCCGCGGCTCGCACACCCGAGCAGGGTGTCCAGGAATTTCAGACACCAGGAGTTGCCCCAATTGCCCCAGTTAGCCCAGTTGCGCCAGTCGCACCAGCTCCAGATTTTGTGGTTCCAGCTATGCCAGATGATGAGCAGCGTTGACTGGAGAGGTTTGGCAGGCTCCAGCCTCCGACGTTCAGTGGTACAGAGGGCGAGGATGCCCAGGGATTTCTGTACAAGTGTCAGCGTATGCTTCACACTGCAGGGATATTGGAGTCGAGTGGAGTAGCTTTTACTACTTTCCAGTTCTCAGGGCCTGCATTTACTTGGTGGGAGGAGTTTGAGAGGCGTAGGCATGTTGGAGCAGCGCCCCTTACTTGGCAACAGTTCTCCGCTCTCTTTCTGGAGAAGTATGTACCGCAGTCTCGTAGGGAGGAGCTGCGTCGTCAGTTTGAGTGGTTGATTCAGGGAGACATGACTATGACCCAGTATGAGTTGAGGTTTACGCAGCTAGCTCGGTATGCTACTTGGATGATCCCGACTGATTAGGAGAAGATTAGGAGGTTTGTGGATGGCCTCAACTATCCCATTCGTATTTTGATGACTAAAGAGAGGGTTGTGGCTGCCTCATTTGAGGAGGTAGTTTATATGGCTCGTCAGATTAAGACAGATCATCGTCGGGAGCGTGATGAGAGGGAGGCCAAGAGGCCTCGAGGTTCAGGTAGCTTCAGCGGTGCTCCATCTAGGGGCCAGTTCCAGCGCAGCAGAGGTCGTTCCTTCAGATCTCCTCAGTCAGGTCGCACAGAGTCCAGTGGGGCTTCTTCAGGTCGTGGTCACCAGGGTTATCAGCAGGGCCAGTCTTCACTTAGCCCCCTTCCAGCTCAAAGTACTACTCCTGCTTCTTCAGCCCAGGGTTCATCTGCAGTGAGGGGTTCTCTTCAGTCCCCTTCTCCAGCTCCAGGTCGTTGCTACGAGTGTGGTGAGTTGGGTCATATGAGGAGACAGTGTCCTCGGCTCCATGTTAGGCAGTCCCAGCAGAGGGATCAGCCCTCATCTTCTGCTCCTATTTCTTCAGCACCCACCCAGTCAGTTAGGAGTGGGGGCCAGGTAGCCAGAGGTCGCCCCAGGAGTGAAGACCGGACTGGCGGTGGTCAGGCTCAATTCTATACTTTTCCAGATAGGAAGGACACTATTGTATCAGATGCCGTCATCACAGGTATTATCTCAGTTTGCCACAGGGATGCTTCTGTCTTATTTGATCCCGAATCTACCTATTCCTATGTATCTTCATATTTTGCTCATCATTTGGGTACGACCCGTGGTTGTCTTGCCTTTCCTGTGCATGTATCTACCCCGGTGGGTGATACTATTATTGTGGATCACGTATATCTTCCCTTTTATTCAGTTTATTTCCGCATTCTAGACTTATGTGTTTTTCAGATATTTGTTACTCCGTTGTTAGAGGCTCTAGACTTGTGACCCCAGATTCTGTTGGGAGTGTTTCTTCAGATGTTTCAGTCTGTTCCATAATGTTTTTATTATAAACATCGGGTTATTATTTTTAAACTGTTAATTTTCTTAAATTGTCATTAATAAGTTATCAGATTGGGTTAGTGAGAGATAAATGGTCAGGCTTGCCTAGCTGTATGGATGGGCGCCATCACGACCGGGATTGGGGTCGTGACAGCCAGGTAATAGAATATAGTCTTATTACCAAGTTATAAGAATGAACACTTTGATGCCAACAACGGAATCTAAGAAAATGATCGGTTAGTAACAGGAACTATAGATATCAACATGTATGAAATAAGAACAGGCAATTTGGATAGAGCACAAGGGAAGAGTATGCAGAGCTCAGCATCAGTCATTGACATTTTTAACATAAATACTATGCTTGCAGATAACGCAAACCTGGCATGGAAGGCAATCCCTAGCATCCAATCATTTGTAGAGTAAGCATTCAAAAACCGACCAGCCACTACCTGTAAAATAGGAAGAGAGATCCTCAAATAATAATGAGGTAACCAAGTAGACACGTCCTAGCCTTATACTTGGGAAAACAATTGAGGAAAGGAAAGGGGATAAATATGCTCATTCTAATAAGAGTAGTTGAAATTAACAAAGTGGAAAACCAAAACCTTTCTAGTTGCTTCCCAGTTCATATCCTTAATTGCAATGGGTGCCCCAAGAAGAACAACTCTTTCCACAAGTCCAGCTGTGAAAATGCAAGAAAATACTTTAGGATCATATTAAGCCACTGATAAACTGTAAGAAAGAAAAACATTTTTAACAAACACTTACAATTACTCTCGCTCTCAGCGAGAATCTGGAGACATTTAAAGATAACTCTTGCCCAAAGTGAAAACCCTATGAGTGTCACTGATCTGAAACATATATGGACAGACAACCAATAGAATTGGTTGATGTGAAAACGCAATCTTTCAGGGGACTCAACTGGAAAATGTTCAGAATCTATTTAAGCTTGTTTACCTATGTCCTTGTAATCCTTTCTGTAACAATTTTGCCAGAAGTTTTCCTGCCTTGTCAGATATGCGAATAATAAGTAGCAATGGGCAGAATTTACTTTTCCAGTCTAAGTAGGATAGCTATGCTTTGACACGATATAATAAATGGAAGATAAAATAGCTTTACATGTTCCTCCTTGATCCCAACCGCAAAAAAGAGATTGGAAATCAGATACACAAACAAACAAGAACCTGTCCACGACAATAGACCATTTGCTATTAATAAAATCATTCATAACAAGCAATGTTGTTGGCAATGCGAATGCTACCAAAAGAGTTTTTATAACAGTCATCATAGCAACACGCTTCATCAACTCCATTGCAAGTCCTGTAATTAGTGATGATGTCAGCATCATAAACGAACACAGCAGCAATTTAACTGGCCAATGTATCATGCTAAAAGGCAAAATAAAAATTATTACTTGACATCAACCAATCCTGAATTACAGTGCTTACAGTAATAAGATTCTTCGACTCCCATTGCAGCACGTATCTGAAGAAATTGAGAAATGTAAGAGTGGTTTCTTCTTAATAAGCTTTCACTGATAGATACATGAACTATAGATATCAACAGTAAAAGGGTAGATGGAATATAAGTAGTTTCTGTTAGATTATTTCAATACTGCAGATAGAATAATTACATGATCAAAAAACTTTTGTATCCAGCAAAAAGATACAATATATGCCATACCTCCAAATGTTGTACTTGTAGTAGAAAGCATCAAAAGTGGAGGAAGCTGCAGAACAAAATCTCACAATTAAAAAAAAAAGAATAAAATCTATGAGACGAAACTAAAAACTATCTATTTGCTCAACTTTAGAGAGCGCGAGAAGGGACAAATCCAGTATACAATAAAAAACGAGAAACAATTGAAAAATATTAATATCTCTAACCCTATAAAAATAAAACTAATCTTAGTCCCTTCACACATTTATGAATGAAAGGGATACCTGAAGATCTTGTACATAAAAATAGTTTATCACAAATTTGTAGAATAAAAAGGAGAGAAAATAAAAGTTAAAAACGGGTACGCACATAATGAATTGATTAATTTTTGACGCTTGTATTAATCCATCAATTTGCTCCAAGCAATCCACCAATCCTTGAGCCATCCTATTCAATTGCACAAAGAAAAGACATCAGAAATAACGCAACAATAGCAGGAGAAAGTCATCTTATTTAAGATAAAGTGTAATCCATTTGAAGTGTCAATGGCGGATAGATCAACTCTAGCTGACTTTGTGATAATGACATACCCCTAATACACCAACTGTAATATTCTTGGAGGTCATCCTTACCATCATTCTCAAGTCTCAAATCCAAAACACATTTAATGTGTGATGTAGTGTGTGATGAAATCTAAAAAATTTTATGCGTCAAAGAAAAATAATCAAAATTGCTGTAAGAAAATAACTACTCATTTCATGCCAAAAGCAGTATTAATGTGTGCTTCCACAATTAAGATTCACTATTTCTTAACAAGCAGTCTTACTGGCATTTTCACAAATAGGTTAGCCGCGAAAATGCTTGACTATAATGACATATAAAACTATGAAACTTTTTGGCTCTAAGAGAAGTGTTGGATATGAGATTTATTTTTCTTTCTCTATTTCTCAAATAAATCAAAATCGTGGATTGTAACTACTCTCAATTTCGGTCCTTGATTTTGTTCTAAAATTTTAGTAGAGATTCCTATTAACTATATAAAAGTAATATGCCACAGTTAAATCTACATAAACACATGAATATCGACAATAAACACACCAAAAAAAGAATCTCATGAACCATAAATAAGTAGATCGAAAACAGAAAATAGATCCAAAATTGATAAGTGATTAGAGAATAGCATCGGCTAACCTGATTCTCTTCCAGAATTTGTGTCGCAAAATGGAAAAGACGAGACTAAATATGAAGATGCTCTTTCGGACTTTGATATTTGTGTTTTACAAAGAGGGAACCAATGATTAGGACAATGTGAGCGGATATATTTTATTTTTCATCAAGGGAAGGAACATTTAGAGTGAAAAAATTGGAGGGAATTGAACTATGATTAAAAGGTATATTTCAATTATTGACCTTCATCGGCTGTTTCTTTCAATTGTCGGCAAAAATGTAACTTTTTCGGCTATAGCTTATCTGTCGGTATTAGTCGGTCTAGAAAAATAAAGTAGCGGCAATAATGTTATTGCCACAGAATAATTGCTAGTAAAAACTATTTTTGTTGTAGTGGCTTACATTAGTGGATACTTACATAAAGGGCAAGCATATGGTACCTAGAGCCGGACTTGTGACTTTTTCTTGAGAGAGATGAGTGAATTCCCATAAACCTCGATTTGTGTGTCCATATTTTAAAAGGTGAGGTTTGCTTAAGGAGATTTGAGGATGTGTGAGTTTGGGTTCCACAATGACCAAAGTAATTGAGAGAGTTCTTTGATGTAATGTCAACTCTTGATGCTCTTGTGTCACACTTGATCCATGGTTTTTCAAAGTTTAAATGTTGTTAATGATTCATTCGTATTGATGGCAATTGTTAGTCCCAATTGATGCCTGTTGAGGTTACTTTACGGTAGCTGAAAATTCTTAGATTTTTCCCTAAGGGGTGGGTCTTATTTTGTTTGCTTGAGTACAAGCAAAAGCTTAAGTTTGGGGGAGTTGATAACTAGGGATCTTGTCGTGTTTTATGCTCCTTCTTACTTATGCTTTGGTTATAAATTATTAAAAAAATAGTCCCAAAAGGCTCATAAGTGTGCTTGATTGCAGGTTTGATCGACAAAGTGACGAAATGTCAAAGATCGGCGCAGAGGGAGTGAAACCTGCTCAAGTATCAAAGACAAGAAAAACTGAGGGCAAAAAGGCCTAGTGCGGCCTCATTCGACTTTGTGCGGTCCGCACTAGGTAGATTTATAGAGATGGCAAAACCAGGCTTCACACAATGTGGCCACAATACACATTGCGGTCCGCAGTGAAGGCTCTGCGGCCGCACTACCACTTTGTGCGGTCCACGGAAGAGAGATTCAGAGAGTTAAAATTTGTCATGGTTCAAGCTGCGTGGTCCGCGGTCATTCTTGTGCGGACCGCGTTAGATACATCCGCGGCCGCGGTCCATTATACGCGGTCCGTGGAGCCCAAGTTCAGAGAGCCCAGATTTGAAGTCCAAGAGCCTAGTGCGGTCGAAGTCCATTTTGTGCGGCCCGCACTGACCCCGCAAGGGTATTTTTGTCTAGTTTTTCCAACCTAGTATAAATAGAACCTTTTTCCATTTTTAGGGTATCAGTTAATTCTAGACTTTTATCTGCGCTCGTGAGACTATTTGTAGCCATTTTGGGCACTTTAGCTTAGTTTTAACAATAGATTCTCTTGTATTTACTTTAGGGTTCAATTAATATGTCTTCTTCTTCATCGATTTCTCTATTTTCTTGTTCAAGAATGAGTAGCTAAACCCATTAGCTAGGGTTGTGGCTCAACCCTAGTGTGGGTAATTGATGGTGTTGTGATTTAAGGTTAGATTGACTATGGATTTTTGTATTTGGATTAATTTTATGGTTTAATTTATGAATTGGTGATTGCAAATACTGATTTGTGCTAAGTTGACTTGGGCTCTTCTTGAGAAAGAGAGACTAAGTCTCTAAAAATTGACCTAACAAGAAATTGGGATGAACTCAAGAGATTTGATAGTCCCCATTAAAGGGTTAAACCTCGAGAGAGTAATTACCCGACTTTAACCCTAGTTGCTTGAGCTAATTTTGCCTACCCATTTGGTCTCGGGAGAGTCAATTGGGCAAAATCACTCTCTCTACCGAGAGGTGTGAGAATGGATAAAATTGTACAACGGTTATACATATTTCCCCAATCATGTCAATCAAACCTTAGAAGCAATTACCCGTCAATTAGCCACCTAGGTAAAAGTCACTACCCTAGTGCCCCTTAATCCATTAGATACAACTCTTAGCAATTATCTCTTAGCATAACCTAGTTTCAGTTCTAATTAGTAGTTTTATAATAGTAGTTTATAAAAGAAAACCCAAAAATGTTGGAAGTGACATTTGGAACAATTACACAGCTCTAGTCTAGATAGATACCCAGCTCCAATTTCTAGCTCCCTGAGGAATTCGATCCCGACCCTCATATCGGGTAAAAGCTATTGTGACCCTCTCTTCCTAATTTGTAGTAGTGTGGAGTTGGCAGCGATCACTCACACTAGAAAACATTTAAAGAAACATTTTGTGAGCAAGTTGTGGAGAGCCAGCCCAGTGTGTCAAAGTTCAGAGGAGTCTCATGGATTCCGAGGCAATTCTCACACTGGAGGGGTAGGACCCTAGATGTTCTAAGAGTAGGAGTTGAAAATAAGAGATGATTTTAAGAAAATAGTTTTGGATTTTTAGGAGACAAGCAGAAAACGTAGTCATTCAACACTTAGAAGAATTCCAGCGATCCAACAGTAGACAGAAACAGGATCACTTCAAGCAAAGTTCCAACTTAGTTTAATAGTTGTTACTAGATAGGTATTAAACAAATAAGTGGCATGCTGGGGTCAAATTACCAATCAGACAGTCATATATGAAGGGCAACAAGGGTTGGGAACGTCATAAATCAGAAGTCTGTTAGGGGTAAACATTTAAAACAAGATAGAAAGAACATGTTAGTTGAGAAATAAGTAAACATAGGTCTATTTTACATATAAGCAAGCGTGTAGACATACTGAAAGCAGAAGCACACAGGTCTAGTTAAAATTGAAGTAAACATTTTGAAAGCATGAAACACGTTGTTTTGATGTTGATTACAGGGAAACATAGGATTAGTTAAACAGAAAAGACATGCTTATTATAAGAAAACATATAGGCTTAATTGAATAGCAGTAAACATGCTGACTAGGAACAATAAACATAAAGCACATGGACATAATGAGATAAAATAGACATGCTAATAACAGGAAACACACAGACTTAATAGAGGTAGAATGATAATAGAATTGAAGACATACCAGTTAAGAGATAGCAAGAGGAAAGTAAAGCAAACAGGATCCAAGGGTCTAGCCTTGGCTTTCAGTCGGCTAGACAGTACAACAAACAAAGAGCAGGAAGATTGTGATGGAGGATAAGAGCAAGAACTTTGCGTGTTACACTGTGAATGTGTGTGTGTGTGTGTGTTAAAGAAAAAGAATGAGGCTTATATAGTATTAAGTAGAGTAAAGTAAATAAGGTAAAGATGTGATGACCCAAAAGGTCATAACTTGTTTTAGAACTAAATATTGTATTCCAAGGACTTAAAACTTCCTTTTTTCTAATCTCTATTTGGGTGCGCAATCCGAGCATGTATCCGAAAGGCATTATGTAAAAATCTGTAAAAAAGATGAATTTTGCTTTTAAAATGAATCTAGGTTGACTTCGATCAATATTTTGGGGAAATGGACCCAGACCTTGATTTGACAGTCCCTGAGGGTCCGTAGGAAAATATGGGACTTGGGCATATGCCCGAAATCGAATTCTGAGGTCCCAAGCCCGAGAACTAAATTTTTGAAGAAAATTGTTTAACTAAAATTTTAAGAGTTTTTGGAAATTTGAATGTATTTGAAATTGATGGTATCGGGACCGTACCCCGTACATGTCTTATATGGTTTTTAGATTGAGCCTGTAAATTTTGGTAAGAAAAGGACTTGAAATGACGTGAATCGGACCCTCGATTGTGAAATTTGAAACTTAAGTGTTCTTGAGATTTTTATTCAATTTTGATGCTAAATTCGTTGTTAAAGCTGTTAATTTGGCGATTTGATCGCACAAGTAAGTCCATATGATGTTGTTGTGTTAGTATGCATGTTTGGTTTGGAGTCCTGAGGGCTCGGGTGAGTTTCGAAATGTTTTTATACTAGGAAAAATTGCAGAAATGCTGCTTCTGATGCACAGACATTGTGTGTTTCGCGATCGTGAAACCTTTCATGCGATCGCGAAAGGGAAATTACGGCTAGGGTAAATTTTTTCTATGCTAACGCAAAGTAAGGGATGCGAACGCGGAGCACTGGGGGCTGCTCTACGCGAACGCGTAGTGTAAAGAGAGGCTGGTCTGGGATGTGGTCGTTCTTCTACGCCTACACTGGTCCGCGAACGCGAGGATCGGGGGGGCTAACCCTTCGCGAACACGTAGGAGGACTCGTGATCATGTAAGTCCACTTCTGGCAGCTCTTCACGATCGCGATAGTGTTCTCACGAACGCGATGAACATTGTCGCCCAGCTCTTTTAAATTGTAACAGAAATGGGAATAAACCATTTTGTCACATCTCCTTCCCCAAAATCAGAACCTAGACAATTTTTAAAGAGTAAAATCAACACCAAATCATAGGTTTGTGTACCTAAACCCATTTTATTCATTTTCCATCAACACCCATTAGATTTCTAGGCCTAAATATTGTTCTTCCATGGTGGAATTTGGGATTTTGGGTAGAGTTAGGGCTTTTTGATTAATTGGAATTTGGACCTCATTTTGGGGTCGGATTTCATAAATAATTGCATATTTGGGCTCGTGGGTGAATGGGCGATCGGGTTTTAGTTCGAACTCGAGTTTCGACCAAGCAGGCCCGGGGTCGAGTTTTGACTTTTTGAGAAAAATGATAGAAAACCTATAATTAAGCATTCGGTATGAGTTATTTAGCATTTATTGATGTTGTTAAATTAATTTGGACTAGATACAAGTAACTTGGAGGTGAACTCTAAAGGAAAAGCGGTATTTGAGGCTTGAGTTGGTTGTGGAAGTTTGAGGTAAGTGTTTGGTTTAACCTTAGCTTGAGGGATTAGGAATTGTGTATTATTTGCTATGTGTTAATTGTGGAGTACGACGTATAGTCATGGTGACGAGTATCTATACGTCGGTGTCAAGCATGCCCGTGGGTCTAGTGTTGTAATGGATGTGACTCCGTTGTGATTTATTCATTCTTAATATGTTGATTATGATATTGTCTCCCTTGCTCAGATGTTATTGTTTATGATATTGTCTCCCTTGTCGGGATGTTATTGTTATGACACTGTCTCCCATGCCGGGATGTTATTGTTTACAATATTGTCTACCTTACCGGGATGTTGTTGTTATACTCATGTGTCACGACCCAAATTTCCCACCCTCAGGGGTCGTGATGGCGTCTACCCGTAAAAGCTAGGCAATTTAAAGAGATACAATGAAATCAAGATGTTCACAATTTAAAGACTCACGGTCATGCTAGACACCGACGTATAGATACTCGTCACCATGCCTATACATCGTACTCGAAAATTGCCACATAGCACATCGGACTCAACTCATAATTCCTCAAGCTAAAGTTAGACCAAATACTTACCTCGATGTCTTGAACACAACTCAAGTCTCAATTATAGCTTTACCCCTTGATTCCACCACCAATTCGCTCGTACCTAATCACAAATTAATTAATTACATCAGTAAGTGCTAAATGAATCAACCCCAATTCATGAAAATGAGTTTTCCAAAGTTTTACCCAAAAAGTCAAAAATCACCCCTGGTCCACGTGGTTAAAACCCGAGGTTCGAACCAAAACCAGATTACCCATTCCCCCACGAACTCAAATACATAATTTTTTTTGAAATCGAACCGCAAATTGAGGTCCAAATCCCCAATTTTTGAAAAACCTAGGTTCTACCCAAAACACCCAATTTCTCCCATAAAAATCTTTGATTTTAGATTGAAATCATGTTAAAAGATTTTAATGATTGAAAGAAATGAGTAAAAACTAACTTACAATTGATTTGGAAGAAGACTTGTTCTTGAAAAATCGCCTAAGTGTGTTTGGGTTTGAGAAAATATGAAAAATGAGGTTCAAAATCAGTTAAGTATAAAATTGCAAGTCTCTGATAAGGGAAATGCAAACAGAGGTTCACAATTGCGAACCCCGACCTTGTAGATACGGGAATTGCGAAGCACTGTTCGCATTTGCGAACCCTTCAAGAATTCTGGACCTTCGCATTTGCAAGACCTTGGTCGCATTTGCGACATATTGATCGTATTTACGATCCCTGGCCATCATGGAAATCTTCGCATTTTCGAAGTGTATTATCACATTTGCGATGAAGGGTCAAGTCTGGGCTGTTTCGCATTTGCGAGCTCGCATGCAAAGCCTGCAGGTCAGTTCATACCAGCAAACTTTTAAGTTCAAAAATGCAACCCGCGGCCAATCCAAAACACACCCGAGCCATCGGGGCTCCAAACCAAATATACACACAACCTCAAAAACATCCTACGGACTTATTCGTGCGATCAAATTGCCAAAATAACATCATAAACATCGAATTAAACCTCAAAATCCAAGAATTCTTTCAAACTTCATAAAACATCAAATTTTCCAATTTACGTCTGAATCACGTCAAACGACGTTCTTTTTTAACCAAATTTTACAGGAACGATTTAAACCATATATAAGATCTGTACCGGGTGCCGAAACCAAAATACGGGCCCGATACCACCATGTTCTAATCAATTTTCACTTCAAATTTCCTTAAACAATTTCAGAAAATAATTTTACTAAAAAATTCATTTCTCGGACTTGGGACCTCGAAATTTGATTCCGGGCATACGCCCAAGTCCCCTATTTTCCTACGGACCCTCCGGGATTGTCAAATCATGGGTTCGGTCTCGTTTACCCAAAACGTTGGCCAAGGTCTCCTTTAAGCTTTTCGGCCATGTGCCCGGACTGGCACGTAAATTGAGGTGACTCTAAATGAGGTTTTCAAGGCCTTGGAGTCATAGAATTCAATTAAAAATAGGTGATGACCCTTTGGGTCGTTAAATTCTCCACCTCTAAAATAAATGTTCATCCTCGAATGGACAGAAAAAGGAAGTACCTGAGTCGGGGAAAAGATGGGGATAAAGGCTCTGTATATTGGACTCGGACTGCCAGGTCGACGCCTCGGGAGGCAGACCTCTCCACTGAACACGAACAGAAGGGAAACTCTTCGACCTCAACTGACGAACCTGCCGGTCTAGAATAGCCACCGGCTCCTCCTTATAGGACAAATCATTGTCCAACTGGACAGTGCTGAAATCTAACACGTGAGCTGGATCGCCATGATACCTCCGAAGCATGGACACATTAAACACTGGATGCACAGCTGATAAGCTCGATGGTAATGCAAGTCTATAATCCACCTCTCCCACTCTATTAAGAATCTCGAATCTCCAAAGTCAATGACACAAGCTCAGAGCATATCCTCCAAAATCTGAATAATCCGCTACGATTGACCGTCCGTTTGGGGATGAAATGTTGTGCTCAACTCAACCCATGTGCCCAATTCTTGCTGAACTGCTCTCCAGAAGCGCGAGGTAAACTGCGTACCCCAGTCCGAAATGATAGATACGGGCACACCATGAAGGTAAAAAATCTCCCAAATATAGATCTCAGCTAACCTCTCAGAAGAATAGGAGACTGTCATAGCAATGAAATGCGCTGACTTGGTCAACCTATCAACAATGACCCATACTGCGTCGAACTTCTTTCGAGTCTACGGAAGCCCAGTAACGAAGTCCATAGTGATCTGCTCCCACTTCCACTTGGGAAGTTCAATCCTCTACAATAAACCAACAGGCATGTGATGCTCGTACTTAACCTGCTGACAATTCAAACAACAAGCCACATAAGCTACGATATCCTTCTTCATTCTACGCCACCAATAATGCTACCGCAATCCTGATACATCTTCACGGCGCCCGAATGAATAGAGTATCGGGAGCTATAGGCCTCCTCCAATATCAACTCTCAGAGCCCATCCATATTAGGCACACATACTTGACCCTGCAATCTCAAAACTCTATCATCATCTAAGGTAACCTACCTGGCACCTCCGCGTTGCACCGTGTCTCTAAGGACACATAAATGGGGATCATCATACCGCCAATCATGGATACGCTCCAATAATAACGAACGAGCGACCGTGCAAGCTAACACATGGCTGGGCTCAAAAATATCCAGTCTCACAAACTGATTGGCCAAAGCCTGAACATCCAAAGCAAGCGGCCTCTCACCGACTGGAATATAAGCAAGATTGCCCATACTAGCTGACTTCCTACTTAAGGCATCGGCCAATGCATTGGCCTTTCTCGGATGATATAAAATGGTGATATCATAATCCTTCAACAACTCCAACCACCTCCTCTGCCTCAAATTCAACTCCTTTTGCTTGAATAAGTACTAAAGACTCTTGTGATCCGTGAACACCTCACATGCCACGCCATAGAGATAATGCCTCCAAATCTTCAATGCATGAACTATGGCTACCAAGTCCAAATCATGAACCGGATAGTTCTTCTCATGAATCTTCAAATACCACGAAGCACAGGCAATGACCTTGCCATCCTGCATCAACACTGCTCCAAACCTAACAAGGGAAGCGTCACAATAAACTGTATAAGGCCCTAAACCTGTGGGTAAAACCAACACCGATGCCATAGTCAGAGCTGTCTTGAGCTTCTAAAAGCTCGCCTAACACTCATCCGACCATCTGAATTGGGCACCCTTCTGGGTTAACCTGGTCATTGGGGTTGCAATGGATGAAAACCCCTCTACGAACCGTCGATAGTAGCCTGCCAACCCCAAGAAACTCCAAATCTCTGTAGCTGATGCTGGTCTAGGCCAGTTCTTGACTGCCTCAATCTTCTTTGGGTCTACCTGAATACCCTCTGCTGATACAACATGACCCAGAAATGCAACTGAAACCAACCAAAATTCACACTTCGAGAACTTAGCATATAACCGGCTACCTCTCAGAGTCTGAAAAACCACTCTAAGATGCTGCTCGTGCTCATCCTGGCTGCGAGAATATATCAATATATCATTAATGAAAACTATCACGAACGAGTCCAAATAAGGCCTGAACACTCGGTTCGTCAAGTCCATAAACATTGCTGGGGCATTTGTCAACCCGAATAACATAACCAAGAACTCATAATGCCCGTACCGAGTCCAGAAAATTTTCTTAGGGACATCCGATGCCCTAATCCTCAACTGATGGTAGCCAGATCGCAAGTCAATCTTGGAAAATACCTTGGCACCCTGAAGTTGGTCGAACAAATCATCAATCCTCGATAGCGGATACTTATTCTTGACTATAACATTGTTCAATTGCCGGTAGTCAATACACATTCTCATTGACCCATCCTTTTTCTTGACAAATAACACTGGCGCACCCCAAGGCAAAATACTGGGTCTAATGAAACCCTTCTTAAGCAAATCCTGAAACCCTTCTCAAGTGACGCCATATGATATGGCGGGATAGAAATGGGCTGAGTGCCCGATACCAGATCAATGCAAAAGTCAATATCCCTGTCGGGTGGCATACCCGACAAGTCTGAAGGGAAAACATCAGGGAACTCAAAAACAACGGGCACAGAATCAATAGAGTGAACCTAAGCATTAGAATCACAAACATACACCAAATAGGCCAAACACCCCTTCTTGACCATACGTCGAGCCTTTATATACGATATAACATTGCGGGTACAATGACCAGGAGTCCCTCTCCACTCTAAACGAGGCATACCCAGTAAAGCTAAGGTCATAGTCTTGGCATGATAGTCCAAGATAGCGTGATAGGGTGATAACCAGTCCATCCCCAATGTAATATCGAAGTCAACCATGTCTAAAAGCAACAAATCTATAAGGTCTCGAGACCCCCCAATCACCACAATACAAGAACGATGGACTCGACCGACCATGATAGAATCGACCACCGGTGTAGACACATAAATAGGAATACTCAATGCATCACTAGGCATGACCAAGTACGGGGCAAAATAAGATGACACGTACGAATACGTAGACCCCAGATCAAACAACACTAAAGCATTTCTATCATAAACCAGAATTGTACCTGTAATAATCGCATCTGAAGCTTCATCCTCGGGCCTAGCCTGAAGAGCATAACATCGGGGCTGGGCCCCACCACTCTGATCTACCTCTCTGGGATGGCCTGCTTCTGGCTGACCTCCACCTCTGGTAGTCTGAGCTCCACCTCTAGTGTGAGCACGTGATTTTTGCCCTAAGCAAATTATTCCTAAAATCCAAACAAAATGATTTTTTATTATTTTTACAATTTTGTTGATATTTGTTGCACTTTTATGTTAATTAGTTGCATAATAAATCATATTAAATACAAAAATATGCATATACATTAGGATTTTTAATTTTACAATTTTTAGTTCATTTTTTAAAAAACAATTAAGGAAAAAAATAGCATTTTATTGTTTTAATCGAAAATGGCTATAAAATAGTTATTAAATAAATTTTTAGAATTTAATTGATTTTAGTTTAATTTCACAATTTAATAAAATCAGAAAAAATATATATAAAATTAGAAAAGAAAAATAAAAATACAAAATACAAAATGAGAAACTAAAATACAAAAGAAAAATGGATTGTTTTAAATTTTGGGCTAGATACCCCAAGCCCAAACCAAAAATACCCCCAAGCCCAAATTAAACGACCCAGTCCGCCCCACCTTTAGCCCAAACGACGCCGTTTAAGGGGCGTTTGATCTCAGCCGTTGAAACCTGATGATCTAACGGTCGAAGCCTGATCTCATTAAAAATGAAACGATGACGTTTTGCGTTGGTTGATCTCGACCCTTCATTACTTGGATCCAACGGTTGAGGTTTGATATCATGAATAAATGGAACGACATCGTTTAGTGCCCAAGAGATCTCAACCGTTCATTCTCATTCATCCAACGGTTGAAGTTTATTAATGCTCTTTTAATATACCAAAACCAAAATTAAAACCCTAGAAAAAACATTTCATCCGTCTTCTTCTTCTTCCCTAGTCAGCCGCCCCCAAATCCCCACCAACCCCCGCCGGAACTCTACCAGTGGGAAACTCTCCCTTCAACAATCAATCCCCAAAATACACTATAAGACCGCCTTGAGACCCTGAACCCACCCCTCTATTCTGTTTCGTTCAAATATCTCTCTAGCTTCTCGAATATCCAAAAATGTATCGCCAGAACCCTAATTCCGGCGAACACGACTTCACCCAAACTAACCAAAAATCACACCACAGTTTCTCCTTGACACCCTCAACCATATTCTGAAGATTTTGGGTCCCAAATTCAACTGAAGCGTTCCAAATAAGAGTTTGAAGTTTCTCCGGTGACTAATAATTCAAGAAAATTGACACCAAACCTCCCTGGATTCTTGGAGATTTTGATAACTAAAAAAAAAAAAGAGACTGTCCAAGTAAACGAAAAAAAAAAAAGCTAAGTGTTCTTTTCTTCTATTTCTTTGTTTTTATTTTTCTTGCATGTGATTGTGGTATGTTTTTAATTGTTTTTCGTTATCCGTCTCTCAATTTCTGTTTGTTACTAGGGTTTACTGATTCTTGTTAAGAAAATAGCATCTTAATTTCTTATATTAATATTAGGTTTTTAATGAATAGATTCTGATTAAATTTTAATTAAATAATTGATATCAAAATTAGTATAATTGGATTTTCAGTGTGATTTTAATTATTTGTTTTATTAGTTTTTGAAATTAGTCGATTTTGATAATTGTTAGTGTTAGTTAGTTTAAGTACTTTTAATTGACAATAATTAGTTGATTTGGTTATAGCTGTTAATTGATAATCAGTAATTAGTTGGAATTAAAATTAGTTTCTGATAATTAGTTTGTTAAAATCTGGAGTTCAGGGCTAAAAGGGATTAAAGGGTAATAGGGTAAAATTAATTAAATTCAGGGGTAAAAGGGCAGTAGGTTAATTTGTAAATCTGATCTAGATTCAGGGGTCTTTTGGGTACATAAAAAGGAATAATAGTAATAAATCAAAGGAAATGAGGGTAGATTGGGTATAGGAAAAGGGCAATAGGGTAGATTTTTAAGTGAAGTGGGGGTAGATAGGGAATTACATTAGGATAGAAGGTTCTAGATGGGGTAAGTAGTATAATTCTTAACAAATAAGAGTAGTTAATTGAAATACAAAATAAAGAATAAGGGTATAAGTGAAATAAAAAGGGATTAAAGCATAAAATCTGAAATTCAAAGTTCCCTCCAATTCTAATTCTATAAATAGGCATTGATATGCCTCATTTTATAAGTTTTGGCACCCAAAAAATTTCCCAAAAAATATCTGATAAGTTTTAGATCTGAAATTGATAATTTCTGATCTCAACTTCTTCTTCTAGATCTAAATTCCTTCCAAAAATCCAAAAACATTACAAAAATCAGTAAAAAACTAAAAATCATTATTCTATTGAGAATTATCGATCAAATTGCAGTTTTCATCTATTGATTCCCTCGATTTTGATTCAGTTTTGAGTCATTGAAATTCATAGGTCTATTGGCTTCAATTTTGAATGAGTTTGAACTCAAATTAAACCATTTTGATCATCTGAATGTTGTGGCTCTTGTTGCTGTAATTTTGATTGATATTTGAAGAGATTTGATGTTTAAAAATTCCTGTTGCTATTGGAATCGAACTGTTGATATGCTGTTGTTGTTGTTCTTTTGGATAATTTTCCAATAAAACTGTTGGCTCTCTCTTCTTCTTCTGGATTTCTCAGGTACATGATTTTATTCCTAAGTTTGAAGTGAAATGAAATTCTGCTCAGCTTTTTGTTTATCGTGTTCATTAGTAGAATTGTAGTTGATTGTATAATGTATAAATAGGATTTTTTGGACTGTATATTCATGATACAGTGCACTTGCTTGTTTGAACAATAGTTAAGAGTTTTGTTAGTTGAATTCAGTGTTAATTTTGGTAATTCTGTATGAGAGATTGATATTAAATTACTTCTGTTAATTTTTTGCCTTGTTAGCCAAGTGTTGTAAGTAATTGGACTTATGGACTGATTAATCTAGAATTTGTTCATTTACATATCAGTAGTAGCACATTGTAGTATAGTTTAATTCATTAAGTGAGTTCACAATTGTTAATCAAATTTTTCGGACTGTTGAAAATCTAGGATTCCCCAATTATATGTATAGGATTCCACAGTAGTTAAATTTCTACATATGTTAATTTTAATATACAATAGTCATAAAAATCAGGATAAAATTTAAATGGACTTGGAATTTGCTAAAAGAAGAGGTTCAGTGGTCATTCTCAATTAACGTTGGGCCACAGTCAGCGAAACAGTGTCATTTTGGGCTAAAGTAAAGGCCTACGGTTGGTTAATTTTGTCAAACTGGACGAGGATTATCTTTGGAACCAGTCTTGAGGCCCAATGTCATAGCCTTGCCCATTTTTAGGCCTAAGGACGTTACTGAATTTAGTTTAGAATTAAAAGTCCCAAATGTGATAATGCTGTTAAAATAATAATAAATAGATAAATAACTAGGAACAGGGAAATTAAATCATAAATATAAAATCGGGCTTTGAATTAGGTAGCGGGTTCAAGCTAAAAGGTTTTATCCTTTTGTTTGAATCCGAACTTGAATTCGAGATTCGAATTATATTCGTGAATTAATTAACCGTTAGAAACAAAATAAATAAAAAACTTAGCATACTTTAGTTTAGCCTTTAATAATAAAAATGAGATGAGCCTCGCCAAAATAAA
>MU767782.1:0-38386 GCA_026770625.1 Nicotiana glauca
AGCTTTGATCTTGTGAAATTGGCTGCTCAACACAAAGAGGCTCTGTATCTTCTTCCACAGGAATAAAGGGTGACATCTCAATCAACTTAAACAACTATTATATAAGAAAGAGTAAACATAAGTATACATAACTAAAATAAATAACCAAAAAAATAGATAGTAATTACATTAACTTACTTGTACATTATGGAAATATTTTTTACAAAGAGCATCAAATTGTGGAGACTTCATTTCAGAATAGNTTAACAATCCAACTCTTTTTCTTTCTCATTCTCCTTATCAACCTCATTCTCATTTGCCTTCAAGCAACTCTTCAACGATTTTAATAGCGTCTCGTAGGCAAGAGAGCCCCAGTTGAAGGAAGCGCACAGTGCTTCATCATCGACAATTTTCATTATTTGCTCCGACACATTCCTGTTTTTCCTCTTGCCCATCAAAACCGACTCAACAAAATACAGTGTTGCCAATTTCAAAGCATCATCATCACTGCCAACGAATGATGAAGATGTACCATGAGGGCGGCTAGAAATAAAACTATACAAATCAGCCAACTCAATTTTGTCCTTTCCAGGAAAATAGACTCTTAAAAGCCTATTCTCTTTCTCATTTAACCCTTTCATATCGAGCGACGAATAACACTTCAAACCAGTAATAATATGGAATGCATCACGAGTAAACTTAATATCACAATCAAACACCTTGAACGTCATTGAATCAAGTTCACTACTTACAATTTCAGAAAGCAATATACAGTGCATAAGTTTGCCCGAGAACTTTACACTTTGTAATCTGAAAAAGTTGCCAAAAATACTTTCCCTCAACTTCTTCCATTGGCTATTCGACAGAAAACTTTTAATGGTTTCCTTATACTGAAAATCTCCTTTCCAATATACCAGAAAATTACGCCAATTGTCAAAATCAAACACACGATAACCTTCCATTATGATTCTAGAAAAGAAGAAAAAACAAACAAAGATTAGGACTTAACTTAAAATTTCAAGTTTAAAAGTTAAGGAAATATAGTCCTTAACTTTAAATTTTAAGTGCAAAGGTTAAGGAAATACAGTCCTTAACTTATACTTTCAACTTCCAAAGTTAAGGACACTTAGTCCTTAACTTCAGGTTTCATGTGCAAAAGTTAAGGACAATCAATCCTTAACTTTGAGTTCCAACTACAAAATTTAATGTCGTTTCTTCCTGACATTTCATGAACATAGTTAACTAAAAATTCATAAATACAGTAAGCTTATGAATTTTCCTACATATTTTTATGAAATATCCCTATATAATCAAATATAGTGAATCAACCACAAACACATTTCAAATTTTACACACTAAAAATGTATAAATAACAGAATCACACTACATCTACGATACTAAATCAATATATAATGCTCATTTTTAAAATTTCACACGGCATTGAACAAACTTACACAGAAAGAAAAACGAAAATGCACAAAAAAAAAAACATATAACCAGTCGCGATTCAGAATAGATGACGGAGAAGATGAAGGAGAAGAAGTTTAACTGAAGATTTCACTTTGCATGCAACGAAGATGAAGAAGATGAAGAAGAAGAGAAACCTGAAACTTTTTGGAACCGCTCTCAAAATAATCGGGGTAATGAAATAAGGATTTTTGGGGATTCGGGTATTATGAGCGTAATACAAAAGGGAAAATATATCTTTTACCCATTAGCAGTGGCTATTTTTGACGAGCATTTTAATTAGTGGATAAAAATTAAACACATCCCTAATCAGTGGCTACTACACGTAATTTTTACAATTATATACATGTTTTTTCAAAATAAAGTTGAAAAATATGTTTTGAAAACGTATGTCCAAATACATTTTCATCTTCAAACCAAACTTCACCCAAATTAGATTTTTCAAAATAAATTTGGGATCTATGGCCAAACGCTAGCTTAGGGATGTGAGGTTTTTACGTGTCTATGTTACATTATAAATCTAATTACCACTGTTAAAGAGGTTCTTTTTAATTTAATATCCTATACATATTTACTAATTGTGTATAAAGTAATATATTAGGCACCTATTTTCACTCCCTCTTCTTCCTCTCTTGTTCCACCTGACGTCCAACGTCAATTTATCGCCGACAACAGTAGAGACCTAGAGCCTCATTCAATTTTATTTTTAGCCCCCACTAATGTTGGACAAAGAAATCTTGGAACTCGAATATTGGAGGAAGACATGGAAGAAGGTGATGGATGATCAATGGAAGAAAGTATGGGAGAAAATAAAAAACTTAGGTTAGAATTTTAAATTAAAATTCGAAGAGGAAGATATTAATAAATTATACGTATTTGTGTGTCGGGTTTCCAAAAGACAAATAAAATACATACAACTAATATAATTTTATGCAAATTGTAGTAAGTTGTATGTGTTTGACCCGATTCTGTATGACAAAGAGTTGTATATAAGTTAGTATATGTTTTGATTGAATTTTCTACAACAAACAATTGTATACATGTTGTATATAAATTGTATGTGTTTGACCTGATTTGTACATATTTTGTCACGATCTGGAATTTTCACGCTCAGGATCGTGATAGCGCCTAACATTTCACTTGCTAGGCAAGCCAACGTTAGAACACTTTATCCATTTTTAACAGTTAGAATTAAATACTAAGAAAGAACTAAAATAACAGAAATAATCTAAAGTACAGTTTGAATTAAATACTAAGAAAGAACTAAAATAACAGAAATAATCTAAAGTATAAATGCAGAAGCTAAAACAACCAAACATCTATTACAAATCTGGGTTTGAAGCAAATATAGAGCTGTCTGAATGAAAATACACAGATAAATAAGGAAGAGAAGGGGACTCTAGGAGATGTGGGCGCTGAGCAGCTGTACCGCAAGTCTCCGTGCGCTGTCCGATCCGAGCTCACTGATAGTCGCTGCTAGGACCGACTCCGAAACCTGCACAAGAAATACAGAGTGTGGTATAAGTATAACCGACCCCATATACTCTGTAAGCGCCGAGCCTAACCTCGAAGAATTAGCAACGAGGCTAAGGTGGGTCACCTACACTATAGCCTGTATGCAGTATATAACAACAACAACAACAACAACAACCCAGTAAAATTCCACAAGTGGAGTCTGGGGAAGATAGTGTATACACAGACCTTACCCCTACCCCAAGGGGGTAGAGAGGCTGTTTCCGAAAGACCCTCGGCTCAAGATAATAAAAAGACAAAAGAAGAGAGTATTAGATTCACCGCGGAAATCATATGGTAAAAGGAACATAGAAAGCAGGAAAAGAATAATAATAATAATAATAATAATAATAATAATAATAATTCAAAGCAAAAACGATGGTTTGTTAATGGATCCTGCATCAAAAATAGAAAATAGTAAAACTCGACATTGCCCCTAGCTATCTTAGACAAAAACCCACCGAACTAGTCCACTACCTCCTAGCCTACAACCGTAATACGCGACTTCCATAACTTCCTATCAAGTGCCATGTCCTCGGAAATCTGAAGCCTCGCCATGTCCTGCCTGAACAGGATGGAGCAATCAACTGAAAGTAATAACTACAGCCTCAAGAGTAAACCAATATCGTCCAGAATTACCAATCTTTAGCATTTCAAATGAGAATACCGAAAATAAAACACATCTCAAGAAATGAAAACACATAGGTTGTTGCAGCGCGCAACCAGATCCCATCGTACAACACAAAATCCTCACTTATTTCACCGTGATAACATCAACAACAAAGGTAATATATAAATATGTTGTGGTTAGCACCCCCGATCACACCATAAATCAATATCGGTACCATAATTCACCCTTATTTTACCATATCAATTCATCCTTATTCCACCTATTGCGGCGTGCAACCCGATCCCACAATACAGTACAAATTCACCTTATTCTACCATATCAATCCACCCTTATTATACCTGCTGCAACGTGCAACTCGATCCCACCATATCAGTACCAAACACTCAATGTACATAGTCAAATCAACAGTTCGGACCACATTTACGATCAATAAGTTTTAAACTGAACCAAAAAGGAAACCTTGTACCATATAAGAATCTACACAAGTAATACTACATAGCGAGACCAATCTAGCAATTAACAATTAGAAGGTGCAAACAAGTCAATTTAAGCAAATAGCAGGGAATCATGAAACTATGAATAGAGCTAACATCATTAACATGAGAAGATATTGATAAACATGTAGAATTTAAACGTGGTAAGCATTTAGAGCACATAACAGTTAAAGCAGGGAAAGAAATAAGCTAGGAAACACAGATAATTCGGCGGCACATAAGCACTCATCACATTGCATATACGCCGTTCACATGAGAATAACATAACACATAGTTCGAGGGTTCCTAATTCCCTCAAGTCAAGGTTAGAAACAACACTTACCTCGCTTCGAAGACCACTCAAAGCTAAACCATAACTTTACATTTCAAACAAGCCTCCGAACAAACAATATCTAGCAAGTTACCAACTAAACGATTCAAAATAAGTCTTAGGAATCACCCACGATTGCAAAAATTCAATTTAGATTATTATTGAAAAAGTCAACCAAAGTCAACTCCTGGGCCCGCTTGGTCCAAACTCAAAATTCTGACCAAAACCTGGTTACCCATCACCCCGAGCCCGGTTATGTAATTTATTTTGGAATCTGATACCAATTTGAGGTTTAACTCCCAATTTTACAAAATTCATAATTCTACCCAAACCCCCAAATTTTCACTATGAAAATACTAGATTTTAGGTTAACAACTTGTGAAATCTTATGAAAAATTGAAAGAAAATGAGCTAGAACCAATTACCTATGATTTGGGGAAGAAATGGTCTTGGAAAAATTGCCCGTAGGGTTTTTTTATTTTGAAAATTTGAAGAATAGGTGAAAATCCCGTTTTCTAACTATTTGGTCAATTGTAGGTATCGCATTTGCGACCTGGGATTCGCAAATGCGAACATTTCTTCGCAAATGCGAAGAGTGACCTGAGCATGCTGCCTTCGCAAATGCGAACTAGTCTTCGCAAATGCAGATAAGTGAGGATCACAAATGCGACCAAAACTTTGCAAATGCGAAGGTCGACCCCCTAGCCTACTGCTCGCAAATGCGAGGCTCGCATTTGTGAGACAGACCTTACAAATGCTAAGTCTGCAAATCTAATACACCACCTGCTATGGTGTCTAAGCTCAAAACACTCAGTAGCCTATCCGAAACACACCTGGGCCCTCGAGGCTCCAAACCAAACATGCACACAAGTCCTAAAATATCAAAGAGACTTGCTCGCGTGATCAAATCGCTAAAATAACACCAAGAACTACGAATTGAACCCCAAATCAAATTAAATTTTCAAGAAAATTTTAAAATTTCTATTTTCTCAATCGGACGTCCGAATTACGTCAAACAAACTCCGTGTCTCATAAAATTTGACATACAAGTCATAAATATAATAATGGACCTATACTGGGGTCCCAAAGAAAATACAGACCCGGTATCAACAAGACCAAACATCAGTTAATTCTTAAAAATCATTAATCTTTCAAATTTTCAATTTTCAATAAAAATTCATAACTCGAGCTAGGGACCTCCGAATTCAATTCTGGGCATACGACAAGGTCCCATATTTTGATACGAGCCCTCTGGGACCGTCAAAATACGGATTCGGGTCCGTTTATCTAAAATGTTATCCGAAGTCAACTAAAATGAATTTTTAAGTTAAAATTCGTTTTTTATCAGTTTTTCACATATAAGCCTTCCAAAAAAAAATACACGGAACGCTCTCGCAAATCGAGGAAGGTAAAAATGGGATATTTAAAGCTTCAGAACACATAATTAGATTCTAAAATATAAGATGACCTATCGGGTCATCACATATTTTGTAAAATAAAAAAACACTAGTTACTTTTTAAAATAGGAAAACCTAGATAAAGAGGATAAGTATTACCTTAATTTTGTACGTATAGAAAAAAATTCCCTCATTATATGGTCTTTTACCTCATGAGCTATCTTTTAAGGTTAAGTTAGGCCCAAAATTTATTTCAGAATTAGTATTAGAAATAATTTTAAAATACTTTTGTCAGTTATTCATCTTCGAGAGATGTTAAATTGTTAAAGTAAGAAGATTGGAATTGGATCCACATACTCATTTATTGGGGAGCTTTCATAAAGCACTATAATTTAGAGCCTAGTAACTACAGTTTGCCTAATTACCATTCGTTGCTATTGTTCAATTGTTACTATCTTGTATTACTTGTCTTCAGATGTGAAACGAATACAATAGGTGTCAACCGTATTCGTTCGTGAAATAAATACAACATACAACAAATGTGAAATACATGGGTGTATAAAAAGAATACAACATGTATTAACTGTATTCGCTCGTGCAATGAATCAACCAAAATAAAATATAGAAATATAGAAAAATAAAATGCTCTTGTTGAGAGTTCGAACTCAAGACCTCCGCCAACTAAGCAAGTCTATGACAAACTGAGCTACGAGAGTGTGTTGCTCCTTTATTTCAGTTCAAAATAATTGATCTCATATTTCATGGATTTGCTAATGTAATGACTCGATCGGTCATTTTGTATATTTGAGCCTCATTTCCCCTTTTTAAACTTCTCGTATGTGTCACGCCCCCGTTTTCTCGCGAAATCGGGTTTATGATATTTGGTTGGGATAACTCTTTCCTTTTGGGAAATGGGTTTTGCAATTTTGAAGAGTCGCCACCTAATGATTTTAAGGTGCATTAGGGCACCTATGGGGTTCAACTATAACTATGTTTGGTAACCAGAGATAGGGTAAGGGCCTGAAATTATCCTAAGGTGATGGTGTTAGGCACCCCTCAGGATCCATTAATATGGTTCCCGGCCATATAGTTTTTTGTGAATTTTTGCAATTAGCAAGTAAACAAATAAGGCTAAAGTAATAGGGTTTTTTGAATTTAAACACACAAGTGTTTGAAAAATAATAAAAGCAAGGTTTTGAAAAGAGTTGTAATCTAAACATGCTTGTGAATGTAAAAGGAGTCCTAGGTTTGTTTGTAATATGGATCACATCAATGCAATGCCCGGTATGGCACTTCTCAGAAGAGGGGATTCACGTGGTATTAGTGCACCAGTCATTATATCCATATCGACCTTCCCATCTCGTGAAGGTATTAAAGCGATGATTGGTCTCGACCTCTATTACATGCTGTTACCCGTCCCATTCCTATCAGTCTCGAAGGGATTTAGGACCACTATTCCTATAAGAGGGAGGTTTTAGGTTGACTCTTAGGTTTAAAGGTAAAAAGTCTTGGGCGACATACAAAAAAATACATAGGACTGCATTTAAAAGAGAGACATATAAACAATTAGAAGGCTCATGTATACCTCCGCAAATAATGCATATAAATAACCCGAATTAAACACAGTTAATGTATGAATTATAAAATCCTAAAGCAGGGTGTTTCAGTTAGAACCAGATTCATTATATAACTCAGAAAAAAAGTTCGAATCAGGCCTGTCTGCTGGTTATAGCAGTTGATTATTAACCAAGGTAGTCCCAGCTTTATTTAAGCAATTACCTAGGCTTTCCTACGCGTGAGCAGGATTCAATAGTTATTTAAGATTATTAAGACAGTTGGAGATTATTATTATTACCTAAACATGTTGTTCTAGGTGTTCATTACATAGAATTGTTGCTAGTTAATTGCAAAGATTAAGTAAAATTGTTGTATTCCTTTTATGCGTTCATAAGTAGCCTAGGTGTGCTTAAGCAAATATAAATGAAATCCTAAAGATATGATATCTTACGTGTAGAGATGCATAAGAATGTATACGCATAATCCTAAACAAAATTTCTATATGCACGAATACTACAGCATTTAGAACATGATTACTAGAATATGTAGAGATTACATGCTTGTGTGACGACCTGGCTCGTCGTCACGTGAGTCACCGCCCTGTTTCCCCTATTTTCTACTTCCTTATGTTTTATTATGAGTCTTGGGTGAATGAGTCGATTTGGATTGGTTTTGGATGGAAAGGAGACATTTAGTCTCTTTAAGGAAGGCTTGTTTTGGAAAAGTCAACCAGATGTTGACCTATGAGTTAGAAGGCTCGGATGTGATTTTCGGTGACTCGGCTAGCTTTGGGGGATGATTTGTGGCTTAGGAGTGTGATCGGAATTGATTTCGGAGGTCCAGTGTAGACTAAATCTTGAATTGGTGAAGTTAGTATTTTGGTGAATTTCGGTTGATGGGTGAGGTTTTGATCCGAGGGTCGGAATGGAATTCTGATAGTTGTTGTAGCTTTATTAGGTGATTTTGGATGTGTGTGCAAAATTTTAGATCATTCGAAGGTGTTTTGGTCGGGTTTTTGATCAAATGCATAATTCAGAAGTTTTAGAAGAACTTAGGCTTGAATCCGATGTAATATGATGGTTTTGGTGTTATTTGTAGTGTTTTGATGATTGAAGCAGGTTTGAATGATATTTTAGGATGGGTTGGCACTTTTGGTTGAGGTCCCGGAGGCCTCGGGGTGATTTCGGATGGCCATTGGGATGATTTTGGACTTGGTAAGATTGCTGTATATCTGGTATCTGGTATTTCTGCATCTGCAGAAAAGGAACCACAGATGCGGTTGCATAGGTGCGGTCATTGGCTTGGATGGAAGAATTCGCAGATGCGGAGGGGGAGCCCCATCTGCGAGGCCGCAGATGCGGTAGAATAGTCGCAGGTGCGAAAAGGTGAGTCCTTGGTGCTTCCGCAGAAGCGGGGTCCGTATATGTGGATAGGGGACCGCATAAGCAGTTGTTGGTTTAATGAAGATCCGCAGAAGCAGAATTTTAACCACAGAAGGGGTGGCCGCAAATGCGGTAATGGAACTGCAGATGCGAAAATCACTATTCTCAGAAGTGTTTTAAAGCTCATTTTGTTCCACGAGCTTAAGTCCATTTCCACCATTTTTAAGCAACCTTGAGAGCTTTTGGACGTAAATTGAAGGGAATTTCGACTAGGTGTGATTGGAGGTGAGTTTCTTTACCTAAATACATGAATTAATGGTAGAATTTACATTGAAATTTGTGGAAATTCATCAAAAGAGGGTAAAGCTAGGGCTTGGAAATTTGGTATTTCAAAGTGGAATTTGAGGGGTCAAATGGACTCCAATTTTGGTAATTTTGATATGTATAAACTCGTGGCGAGATAAGGAATTTAGTGATGCTAATTTTATGGTTTTTTGAGAAGTAGGCCCAGGGCCCGGGTTTTGCAAATTTTGCGATTTTCGATATTTTTCGAGTCTTTTAGATTGGGTTATGTTCCCTTAGCCTATTATGACGTATTCGTTGTGATTTTGATCTGATTCGACGCGCGAGGAGGTCGATTCGCAAAGCAAGGGCATAGCGAGCTAGGATTTGGCCGGCTTGAGGTGAGTAATGATAGTAAATGATATCCTGAGGGTTTGAAACCCCAGCTACGCACAACGTAGTGCTATATTGAGGTGAAATACGCGCTTAATGGCGAGCGGGGGGTTGTTTACTACTGGGGATTGTGACTTGGTCCGCCCCGTTTGATATTTTACCGTGTATTTGACTAAGTTGATTTAATTATCATTGTGATTTGGGCTTATTGCCATGTTTTGGGCTTAATGCCGATTATTTGAATCCTTCGGGGATTGTTATCACTATTCCCTCACTATTTTGTCATGTTATTTGAACTCAGTCCTAATGACTATATTGTTTTGCAAACTCAGTCGTTTTAATTGAATTTCGAGACTTTACTGATATTTCACTATTGATGGGCTGAGAACTATTGTTTTATTGATGCCTGAAGGGCTTATGATATTTTTTTGGACTGAGTGAGGCTTTCAGGCCTTGAGCGTGATGTGAGGAGGCTTTCAGGCCTCGAGTGTATTGTGAGGAGGCTTTCAGGCAAGGAGTGATATGTGAAAAGGCTTTCAGGCCTCGAGTGTGACGTGAGAAGGCTTTCAGGCCTTGTTTTATATGCCACGAGGTGGCTTGATATTGCGCTTGGGCCGTAAAGGGCCCCTCCTAGAGTCTGTACACCTCCAGTGAGCGCGGGTACCCATGTGATGTAATACTGAGCCCGAGAGGCTGATACTGTTCTAAGTGATGTGATACAGAGCCCGAGGGGCTGATACTATTCTGAGTGATTGATACTGGGTCTGAGGGGCAGATTTCTACTCACAATTTACTTGTCGTTTTACCTGATTTACTGGATTTATTTAAAAAGGGGGATTTCATTTTATCCTGTACCGTTCTACTATTTTACTGCTTTTACTACCTGATATAGAATTATTTTGTATAGTTATGTGATTTCTTATCTTCGGTTATTATTTATTGTTATTACTCAATGGGTCGGAATACTCACATTACTCCCTGAACCATGTGTGCAGATAAAGGCATTACTGAGTCTACCCCTGAGCACTGATTCTTCCCAGATCAGGAGGCTAGTCGGAGCGACGAGGTAGCTGTTGACGTCCGCAACCCTTATCTCTCCTATTTCATATCTTTGACTTTCCTTTAGACCATTGTATTAGACTTTACATTGTATAGACTTATTTTAAACTCTGTAGTAGCTCATAACTTGTGACACCCCGATTTGGGCTATGTCGGGTTGGTATCGTATGTTGGTATTGTTATTTCTGCATTTTATAACTGTTTACACTTGTTCTGGATTTTCTAAAAGCTTAATAATTGCTGAAAGAGGTATTCGCGTTGTTCTAATTGGCCTTGTCTTCACGAGAGACGCCATCACGACCGGGGATGAGAATTGGGTCGTGACAAGTTGGTATCAGAGCCTAGGTTACTAGGTCTCGCGAGTCATGAGCTGGTTTAGTAGAGTCTCGCAGATCGGTAAGGAGACGTCTGTACTTATCCTCGGGAGGCTGCAGAACCTTTTAGGAAAACTTCACATTCTAGAAATTCAGTCGTGCGAACTTGTTGATCCGAGTACTAAACTTCTCTTTGTTCTATTCTCTCACAGATGGTGAGGACACGAGCTACCGAACATGATGAACGACCACCAATACCACCTACTGAGACTACCAGAGGCCGTGGATGCGGTCGTGGTAGAGGTAGAGCAGTAGGGGCAGCACTTGTGGATCCTCTAGTTGCCCCAGTTTAGGACCAGGCTGCAGCAGCACTAGTTCAATCACCAGTTGTGCCCATTATGATTCCGGGTCTTAAGGAGACATTGGCCGAGATATTGATAGTTTGCACGGGCCTGGCTCAGGTGGTTTCAGCCATCACAGTAGCATCAGCTACTTCACAGGCCGGGGGAGGCAATCAGACCCCTGCTGCTCGCACACCTGAGCAGGTAGTGTAGGGATTACAAACTCCAGAGGCACCTCCAGCTCAGCCAGTTGCTCCAGTGTAGGAGTTCAGGGTTCCAGTTATGCCCGAGGACGAGCAGCGTCGCCTCGAGAGGTTTGGTAGACTCCAGCCTCCGACATTTAGTGGAGCTGAGGGCGAGGATGCCCAGGGTTTTCTTGAAAGGTGTCAGCGTATGCTCCCTACAGCGGGGATCCTTGAGTCCAGCGGTGTGGCTTTTACTACTTTTCAATTTACCGGAGCTGCCTTCACTTGATGGGAGGCGTATGAGTGGCCTAAGCCGGCTGGTGCAACACCTTTGACTTAGCAGGAGTTCTCCGCTCTCTTCTTGGAGAAGTATGTATCGCGGTTCCGTAGGGAGTAGCTGCGTAGGCAGTTTGAGTGGCTATGACAGAGAGATATGACTGTGTCTCAATATGAGATGAGGTTCTCAGAGTTGGCTCGTCATGCAATTTGGTTGGTTTCGTCTGATCGTGAGCGGATCCGGAGATTTTTGGATGGCCTTAACTATCATTTTCGTGTTCTTATGACTAGAGAGAGAGTGCTGGGTGCTTCATTTGAGGAGGTGGTGGATATAGCTTGAGATATTGAGTTGGTTTGCCTCCAGGATCGAGATGAGAGGGAGGCCAAGAGGCCTCGAGGTTCTGGTAGTTTCAGTGGTGCTTTTTCGAGGGTCCAGTTCCAACAGGGTCAGGGTTGTTCTTTCCGGCCCGCTCAGTCGGCCCGTTCCGAGTATCGTGGAGTATCTTCAGGTCGTGGTTATCATGGTTCTCAGCAGATTCAGCCTTCACTCAGCGCTCTTCCAGCATAGGGTTCATCTCGAGCTCCATCTGTTCAGGGTTCTTCTAGGCCGAGTGCGTCAGCCAGTCACTCCGGCGCGAGGGGTTCCCTTCAGTCCCATTCTCCAGCACCCGGGAGTTGTTATGAGTGTGGAGAGTTTGGTCATATGTGGAGGCAGTGTCCTCGTCGTGCTGCTAGCTCATCTCAGCAGAGGGGTTATCCCTTATCTTCTGGTCCAATTTCTTCAGCACCCGCCCGCCAGCTAGGGGTGAGGGTCAGGTAGCTGGGGGTCGCCCCAGAGGCACAGGTCGATCAAGCGATGGTCAGGCTTGCTTTTATGCTCTTCAGGGTAGGACAGATGCCATTGCTTTAGAGGCCGTCATTACAGGTATTATGTCAGTCTGCCACAGGGATGCCTCAGTCTTATTTGATCCCGGTTCTACCTATCCTTTGTGTTCTTATATTTTGATCATCATTTGGGTACGACCCGAGGGTGTCTTGCTTTACCTGTTCATGTATCTACCCTGGTGGGCGGTACTATTATTGTAGACCATGTGTATCGGTCGTGTTTGGTAACTATTGGGGGTCTAGAGACCCGAGTTGATATATTGCTATTGAGCATGGTGGATTTTGATGTTATTTTGGGCATGGACTGGTTATCTCCGTGTCATGCTATTTGGATTGTCATGCTAAGATAGTCACTCTGGCTATACCGGGTGTACCAAAGATCGAGTGGCGTGGCGTGACTGACTATGTTCCTAGTAAGGTGATTTCATTCCTAAAGGCCCAGCGTATGGTTGGGAAGGGTTGTCTTTCATATTTGGCATTCGTGAGGGATGTGGGATCCGAGACTCCTAGCATTGATTCTGTCCCAGTCATAAGGGAGTTTCCCAATATTTTTCCTGCAAACCTGCCGGGCATGCCACGGGATAAGGATATTGATTTTGGTATTGACCTGGTATCGGGCACTCAACCCATTTCCGTTCCTTCGTATCGTATGGCACTAGCGGAGTTGAAAGAATTGAAGGATCAGCTTTAGGAACTCCTAGATAAGGGGTTCATTCGGCCTAGTGTGTCATCGTGGGGTGCATCGGAACTATTTGTGAAGAAGAAGGATGGCACCATGAGAATGTGTATTGACTACAGGCAATTGAACAAAGTAACAGTGAAGAACAAGTATACCTTACCTCGCATTGATGATTTATTTGACCAGCTTCAGGGAGCGAGGGTATTCTCCAAGATTGATCTCCATTTAGGCTATCACCAGTTGAAGATCAGGGATTTAAATATTATGGAGACTGCTTTCAGGACTAGATATGGGCACTATGAGTTTCTTGTCATGTCTTTCGGGCTGATTAATGCCCCAACAACGTTCATGCATTTTATGAACAGTGTATTCCGGCCGTATCTTGATTCATTCGTGATTGTTTTTATTGATAATATTCTGGTGCACTCGCGTAGCCAGGAGGAGCACGCACAGCATTTGTGAGTTGTGTTGCAGAGGTTGAGGGAAGAGAAGCTTTATGCAAAGTTCTCTAAGTGTGAGTTTTGGCTCGATTTAGTGGCTTTCTTGGGGCACGTGGTGTCCAGCGAGGGTATTCAGGTCGACTCGAAGAAGATAGAGGCAGTGTAGAGTTGGCCTAGACCGACCTTGGCCACAGAGATTCGTAGTTTCCTTGGGTTGGCAGGTTATTATCATTGGTTTGTTCAGAGATTTTCCTCTATTGCATCGCCCTTGACCAAGTTGACTCAGAAGGGTGCTCCATTTGTATGGTCGGACGAGTGCGAGGAGAGCTTTCAAAAGCTCAAGACAGCCTTGACCACATCTCCAATATTGGTTTTGCCCTCATCCGTAGGTTCTTATACTGTGTATTGTGATGCTTTGATAGTTGGGATCAGATGTGTATTAATGAAGGAGGGTAGAGTTATTGCTTATGCTTCTCGTCAGCTGAAGCCCCACGAGAAGAACTACCCTATACATGATTTGGAGTTGGCTGCTATAGTTCATACTTTAAAGATTTGGAGGCATTACTTGTATGGTGTGTCTTGTGAGGTATTCACCTATCATCGCAGTCTTCAGCATTTGTTCAAGCAGAAGGACCTTAATTTGAGGCAGCGGAGATGGCTAGAGTTGCTTAAGGACTATGATATTACCATTCTGTATCACCCAGGGAAGGGCAATGTAGTGGCCGATGCTTTAAGCCGAAAGTCGGTTGGTATGGGGAGCTTGGCGTATATTACAGTTGGGGAGAGGCCCTTTGCAGTTGATGTCCAGGCTTTGGCCAATCAGATGGTGAGATTAGATATTTCAGAGCCTAGTCGGGTGTTGGCTTGTATGGTTTCTCGGTCTTCCTTGGATGATCGTATCAGAGAGCGCCAGTATGATGATTCGCATTTGCTTGTCCTTAATGATAGGGTTCAGCACGATGATGCTAGGGATGTGACCATTGATGATGATGGCGTGTTAAGGATGCAGGGCCATATTTGTGTGTGCATTGTGGATGGGCTTCGGGAGTTGATATTGGAGGAGGCCCACAACTCACGGTATTCCATTCATCCGGGTGCCGCAAAGATGTATCAGGATTTGAGGCAGCACTATTGGTGGAGAAAGATGAAGAAGGAAATTGTAGGGTTTGTGGCTCGGTGTCTCAACTGTCAGTAGGTAAAGTACGAGCATCAGAGGCCGAGTGGTGTATTTCAGCGGATGATTATTTCCGAGTGAAAGTGGGAGAGGATTACTATGGATTTTGTGAGTGGTCTCCCTCGGACTTTGAAGAAGTTCGATTCGATTTGGGTGATTGTGGACCGGTTGACCAAGTCCGCGCACTTCATTCCATTATGTACTACCTATTCTTCGGAGTGGCTGGATGGGATATTTAACCGAGAGATTATTCGATTGCATGGTGTTCCAGTTTCTATTATCTCAGATAGAGGTACTCAGTTCACTTCTCAGTTCTGGAGGACATTTCAGCGAGAGTTGGGTATGCAGGTAGAGTTGAGCACATCATTTCATCCTCAGACAGACGGGCAGTCTGAGCGTACTATTCAGATATTGGAGGTCATGTTGCGTGCCTGTGTTACTGATTTTGGGGGTTCTTGGGATGAGTTTTTTCCTCTTACCGAGTTTGCCTACAACAACAGTTATCAATCGAGCATTCAGATGACTCCGTATGAGGCGTTGTAAGGGAGGCGGTGTAGATCTCCTGTTGGATGGTTCGAGCCCAGCGAGGCTAGTTTATTGGGGACAGAGATGGTTCAGGATGCTTTAGAGAAGGTGAAGCTGATTCTGGAGAGTCTCCGTACAACTCAGTCGCGTCAAAAGAGTTATGCGGACCGGAAGGTTCGAGATGTGTCGTATATGGTTGGTGAGAAGGTCTTGCTGAAGGTTTCGCCCATGAAGGGTGTTATGTGGTTTGGAAATAAAGGGAAGCTGAGTCCGCAGTTTATTGGACCTTTTGAGGTACTTAGGATGATTGGGGAGGTGGCTTATGAGCTTGACTTGACACCCAGCTTGTCGGGCGTGCATCCGATATTTCATGTACCTATGCTTCAGAAGTATGTTCGAGACCCATCTCATGTATTGGATTTCAGCACTGTTCAGTTGGATGATGATTTGACCTATGATGTGGAGCCAGTGGCTATTTTGGGTCATCAGGTTCGAAAGTTGAGATCAAAGGATATAGCTTCGGTAAAGGTGCGGTGGAGAGGTCGGCCCATGGAGGAGGCTACTTGGGAGATCGAGCGGGATATGCGGAGTAGATATCCTCACCTGTTTGAGGCTCGAGGTATGTCCCTTGATCTGCTCGACGACGAGCATTTGTTTTAGTTGGGGAGGATGTGACGACCCAGCCCGTCGTCATGTGAGTCACCTCCCCGTTTCCCCCATTTTTTGCTTCCTTATGTTTTATTATAAATGTTAAAGGAGACACTTAGTCTCTTTAAGGAAGGCTTGTTTTGAAAAATTCAACCAGATGTTGACCTATGAATTAGAGGGCTTGGATGTGATTTTCGGTGACTCGGTTAGCTTCGGGGGATGATTTGTGGCTTAGGAGAGTGATCAGAATTGATTTCGGAGGTCCGGTGTAGAATTAGGCTTGAATTGGCAAAGTTAGTATTTTGGCAAATTCTAGTTGATAGGTAAGGTTTTGATCCGAGAGTTGCTGTAGCTTCGTTAGGTGATTTTGGATGTGTGTGCAAAATTTCAGATCATTCGGAGGTGTTTTGGTCGGGTTTCTGATCAAATGCGTAATTCGGAAGTTTTAGAATAACTTAGGCTTGAATCCAATGTAATATGATGGTTTTGGTGTTATTTGTGGTGTTTTGATGATTGGAGCAAGTTTGAATGATGTTTTAGGATGGGTTGGCACTTTTGGTTGAGGTCCTGGGGGCCTCGGGGTGATTTTGGATGGCCATCGGGATGATTTAGGACTTGGTAAGATTGCTGTATATCTGGTATTTGGTATTTCCGCATCTGCGAAAAAGGAACCGTAGATGCGGTTGTGCAGGTGCGGAAGAAAGATTGCAGGTGCGGTCATTGTCTTGGATGGAAGAATCCGCAGATGTGGAAGGGGAGCCGCATCTGCGCCCTAAATAGTCGTAGATGCGAAAAGGTAAGGCCTTGGTGCTTTCGTAGAAGCGGACAAATATCCGCAGAAGCGTGGTTCGCATATGTGGATAGGGGACCGTAGAAGCGGTCGTTGTTTAATGAAGATCCGCATAAGTGGAATTATAACCGCAGAAGCGGTAGCCACGAATGCGGTAATGGAACCGCATATGCGAAAATCAATGTTCTTAGAAGGGTTTTAAAGCTCATTTTGTTCCGCGAGCTTAAGTCCATTTTCACCATTTTTAAGCAACCTTGAGAGCTTTTGGACGGAAATTGAAGGGGCTTTCGACTATGTGTGATTGGAAGTGAGTTTCTTGACCTAAATACATGAATTAATGGTAGAATTTACATTGAAATTTGTGGAAATTCATCAAAAGCGGGTAAAGCTAGGGCTTGTGAATTTGGTATTTCAAAGTGGAATTTGAGGGGTCTAATGGACTCCGATTTTGGTAATTTTGATATGCATAGACTCGTGGCGAGATAAGGAATCCGGTGATGCTAATTTTCTTATTTTTCAAGAAGTGGGCCCGGGGCTCTGGTTTTGCAAATTTCATTATTTTTGATATTTTTCGAGTCTTTTAGATTGGGTTATGTTCCCTTAGCCTATTATGATGTATTCATTGTGATTTTGATCAGATTCGACGCACGAGGAGGTCGATTCGTGAGGCAAGGGCAAAGCGAGCTAGGATTTGGCCGGCTTATGGTGAGTAATGATAGTAAATGATATCCTGAGGGTTTGAAGCCTCGGATTTGCATAACGTAGTGCTATATTGAGGTGAAATACGCGCCTAATGGTGAGCGCGGGGTTGTTTACTACTGGGGATTGTGACTTGGTCCGTCTCGTTTGATATTTTACTGCATATTTGACTAAGTTGATTTGATTATCATCGTGATTTGGGCTTATTGCCATGTTTTGGGCTTAATGCCGATTATTTGAATCCTTTGGGGATTGTTATCACTATTCCCTCACTATTTTGTCACGTTATTTAAACTCAGTCCTAATGACTATACTGTTTTGCAAACTCAGCCATTTTAATTGAATTTCGAGACTTTACTGATATTTCACTATTGTCTGGGCTGAGAACTATTATTTTATTGATGCCTGAAGGGCTTATGATATTTTTCTGGACTGAGTGAGGCTTTCAGGCCTTGAGCATGATGTGAGGAGGCTTTCAGGCTTCGAGTGTATTGTGAGGAGGCTTTTAGGCCTCGAGTGATATGTGAGGAGGCTTTCAGGCCTCGAGTGTGATGTGAGAAGGCTTTCAGGCCTTGTTTTATGTGCCACGAGGTGGCTTGATATTGCGCTTGGGCCGTAATGGGCCCTTCCCGGAGTCTGTACACCCCCAGTGAGCACGGGTACCCATGTGATGTGATACTGAGCCCAAGGGGCTGATACTGTTCTGAGTGATATGCTACTGAGCCCGAGGGACTAATACTATTTTGAGCGATGTGATACTGAGCCCGAGAGGGTGATACTGTTCTGAACGATTGATACTGGGCCCGAGGGGCAGATTTCTACTCACAATTTACTTGTTGTTTTACCTGATTTAGTGGATTTTTTAAAAAATGTGGATTTCATTTTATCCTGTTCCGTTCTACTGTTTTACTGGTTTTACTATCTGATATAGAATTTTTTTGTGCAGTTATGTGATCGGTTATTATTTATTGTTATTACTCACTGGGTCAGAGTACTCACATTAATCCTTGCACCATGTGTGCAAATACAGGCATTACGGAGTCTACCCCTGAGCACTGATTATTCCCAGATCAGGAGGCTAGTCGGAGCGACGAGGTAGCTATTGACATCCGCAATCCTTATCTCTCCTATTTCATATATTTGAGTTTCCTTCAGACCATTGTATTAGACTTTACATTTTGTAGACTTATTTTAAACTCTGTAGTAGCTCATGACTTGTGACACCCTGGTTTGGGCTGTGTCGGGTTGGTATCGTATGTTGGTATTGCTATTTCCGTGTTTTATAACTTTTTACACTTGTTCTAGATTTGCTAAAAGCTTAATAATTGCTAAAAGAGGTATTCATGTTGTTCTGACTGGCCTTGTCTTCACGAGAGGCACCATCACGAGCGGGGATGGGAATTGGGTCGTGACGACTTGTTAGTGTTGTTTTAGCCTAAAACAAGATCTCTAAGTGTGCATGGCAGTAGGAACATGATTGCAGAAACACTGGTTATTAACATATTTAACGTAGGATTTGCTAAGTGGTATGATAGTGAAATGGACATGCTGAAAACCATAAGTGTAAATCCTAAGGAACATGATCTCTAAGGCATTAAATGAATCCTAAGAATGGATTCTGTTACGCAATTATGAATGTAAACATAATAACGTGCTTTCTACCCCTATTGATAGCATGCATATTTCCCATCCCTTTTCCATAGCCAACCTCATAATGTTTACAAATTATTACAAATAGTGTGATTGAATTACATAAGCAGAAATGAAAGAAAAGCAAGAAGCTACAACCATAGGAAGCCTGATCTTGACTTCCTGTCTGAGTTATGTAATTAATCACTTCAATGCCAATATTATTCCAAAGCCTTTCTCATATCTGGGTGTGTTAGAGTTCCCTAAGGACCTCAAAGGAATAGTGCTCACACCCAGATTTGCATAACCAAATAGCATGAGTGCAGTGTGGAAGGGCCAGCTCTTATGTGTCAAAGTTTAGAGAGAGCTCAAGGGTCCCAAGGCAAGGTTCACACAAAAGGGACAAAACCTAGATTCTAAGAGTAGGTGAGAGTGTTGGACATAGTTTGAAATTTTTTGTTTAAAAACTGGATTGAAAGTAATCAGTAACAGAGGTGATTGAAAGCAGTTGTGGTAGTAAACAAAACTCAAACTCCCAAGATGGGATCACACACATAATCAGTAGTCATACAAAGGGGTCAAGGGGTTTGGGACACACATACATTTGAATATTAATACATAACCCTATTAAGGGTCTTAGGACTAGTTGGACATGCACAACAATGGCTGATACTGGCATGATCACAAGCTAGTCAGAAAGAACATAAGAACATTGAGGGGATAGGGCCTTGGGATAGCAAGTGCACAATAAGTGACTGACAGAGCATACCTTGAAACACACCTAGGGGAGTGCATTAATCTAAAGGGGAAGGGGAGACATTATAACATGCTAGTAATGCACCTTAACAGAACCCCAAGCGGGAGTAGACCAAAATGAAAGAAGCTGAAACAAATAAGGAAGCATGTTGTTGTTGGATCTTTAAAATTAAACTAGGACATACCAGTCAAAGAAGAAAAGTGCATAAAGGAAAAGTAAGCAGGATTCCACAGTCTAGCCTTGGCTTTCAGCCGGCTAGACAAAGCAGTAACACAAGTAGTAATAGAGAAAGAAAGAGTTTTGAGTGTGTAAGTGTATGTTCTGAACTCAATTGTTCGTGTCCTTTTCTAATAAAAATATTGGGGGTATTTATAGCTTTAAAACGAGTAGAGAATAAGGTAACAAGTAAGGTTTTATCACAGACATGGAAATAATCACAATCAGAATCAATCAATATAACTACTTCCCTTTAATTAAGGGATTACTGCTCAAACGAATACTAACAGGGTTAATTAAGGAAAGAAATCAGTTTGGGACAGCTTGATTCTTGCCATATAAGGGGGTAGTAAAAGTATAAGGTTAATAATTGGGTCTAAATACAAAATATACTTAATTTTAGGAAAGGATTCAAGGTAAAACATCACAGTAATTAAAGGAAGGGAATCAATCAATTTAAACAAATGAGTAAAAAATTTATGGTTTACAAGAAAACCTTGCAATTAAACCATCACTTAAGGAAAGAAAGGTCAATCAAGAAGTGGTCACGATTCTGCACTTCAACATATAAATAGCAAGGAATGAACATGCATATTAGACATGCAGGGCCAAACATATTGAAAAAAGAAGCAACACAAACATAGAAGTAGCAGGAGTAGGCTATGATTTAGTAGTAAAAGAAACCTACTCGGAGCACAGTAGTCAACAAAGTCAAGTAGTCACATAGAATCAGAAGTGAAGAAACCATAGTAATAGGTAAAGGAGATTAACACACAGAAATAAGAAAAGTCTTTAAACTCATAGCAATAAGTGAAGAAAATATTTATAAGGAATTAGGGTTTTGACAGAGCTGAGTTGAAAAGGTAAGAACTCAGAATCAGATAAGTCAAACAAGAAAGAAAAAAAAAGATTCAAACACAAAGAACTTCATTGAACCCAACATGCGTATAAAATAAACAAAGAGATAGTTTTAGAAACCAGATAGAACCAAAATGCTTAGGGTTTTTAACACGATGAACCAGGTAGCAGAAAACATGGACAAACTATTTAAACATAGTAAAATCATAAAACACACTGAAAATCAGAGAAAAGTTTAGGAAACCCTAATTTGAAAATGAGGAGTTATTTTGAAAGAAAATTGAAGAACCTTTGATAAAACACTAAGAAGTTCATAACATGCATAGATATAAGAGAGATATGAAAGAAAAACCAGAAACTCTTAAAGCTAGGGTTTCATAGAACTCAGAAAAGTGAGAAAGACTTTGAAAGGTTACCGATCTAACCAGAAAAGCCATGGATCTAACTTGAATGGTCATGGGTGGCCGTAAAAAGACCAGAGATAGAGGTTGAGCATGGACTGGAACAGATCTCTTCGAGATCTGTCCATGGAATCATGAAAATAGGTAACCAGTAGACATAGGAGACGAGTACACGCCTTAAACTGCCATGGGAGTCCATGGATTAGGTGGGGATTGAAGGGAATTAGGGTAGATTTGGGCGGCGGCGGCTAGGGTTTAGCTAATGTTACAGAGAGAGTTTGAGAGGAGGGGATTCAAAGGCAGTGGGTTGTAAGAAATGATATAGAGTAAGGGATCGTTTAGGGGTTAAAAATGGTAAGGGGCAATAGTGGCCATTGATCTAAATGATCAATGGCCTAGTTTAAAAGGGGTAGGTGGGGATCCGGGTTTGGACAGGATTTAATTGGGTAAGGGTCAGGTTTAAATTAAAATTGGGCTATGGAATTGGAGTTCAATTTAGGCTAAAATTGAAATACAAATGGGCTGTTATTTAAACAACCAATTTTCCAGTTTTGAAATTAAAAGAAATAGTAAATGGCTTCTGAGGATTAATTTGAAAAATCTAAAATGATTTATAATATATAATTAATAATTTAAAAATACAGGATCCCATTTTATAAATATAAAACTTGATTAAACCTTGAAAGGACTAATATTGCAATTATATGCAATTTAGCTTAAAAAATACTAAATAAAATTGTAAAAATATGTAAGAATTATCTCAGCCATATTTTGGCATATATATGAGAATCCAATAGATAAATTACCAAAATAATAATTTTGGAAATAACTATTCGGAATTTTATGGATGAAAAAGGGAAACAAATTAATTTAAAAACCCTTAAAAATTATGGAAAAAATAATAAAAATGCTTGGGCATGCTTATATATGCATATATATGCTAATTTGAATGTATTTTTTCATATTAAAAATATATAAGAAAAAATTGGGTCTCAAAATTATGTGAATTTTTTGTTATGTGACTTACAGAGATGGTTGGTTTTGTTTCGGAGAGGACTTAGATTCATTTGGAATGTTTGATTCCTAGTTTGGAAACTTAGGTTGGAAGTATTCATCAAGGTTTGACTTTTGTGAAAATAACCCCGAAATGGTGTTTTAGATGTTTAAATAGATTTGTATGGTGATTTTGGACTTAATTGTATGTCCGAAACTTTAATCGGAATTTCCTAGGTTGATTTGGCTATTTTTGCCGAAGTTGTCAATTTGAAGGTTTAGAAATCTCCTATGTTTGACCATGGGTTAACTTTGTGGATGTGGGTTCGGATTTTAGTTTCGGGACCTGGAATAGCTCCATTTTGTTATTTGTGACTTGTGTACAAAGTTTGGCGTCATTCCAATTAGTTTAAATATAATCGGACGCTTGGTTGTTATTTTAGCAATTCTTTAGTTTCATTGTGAATTCTATATATTTTGGTATCCGATTTGTGATTTTAGATGATATCTAGGTATTTTGAGCTTGCGAGCGAGTTCATATGATATAGTTAGACTTGTGTAGATGTTTGGTGTGGAGTCCCAGGTGCTCAAAAGAGTTTCAGACCATTTGAGTTGAGTTTCAAATTTGTTGATTCACTGCTAGTGCTGGAGGTTTCGCAAATGCGAGATCCTGTTCGCATTTGCGGACCTCGCATTTGAGAGGTGTGCGTTGTCTTTGCGATTGTTTTCTGTGTGGACTGGCTTGTATTTTTCGAGCCAGTGTCACAATTGTAGAAGTTGGCAGGGAAGTCAGGCTTCGAATTTACGATGCCTGGATCGCATTTGCAATGCCTGGATTGCATTTGCGATGGAGAGATGGGGATGGAGAAGGCAACATTTTTAATCATCATTTTTCATTTGAGATGCATGCTAGGTTCGCATGTGTGGAACCTTAGTCATTTTTGCGATATTATCAGGGCTGGGCGGGCTTCGCATTTGCGATGCCTTTATCGCATTTACGAACCTCAGGTCACAAATGTGACATCTGCAACTGGTTTAAAGGATAGAAATTTGAGACTTAGTCTCATTTAATCAAATTTTGAGCCCTAGAGTCGGTAGGAGACAATTTTAGGAGTTGATTTTCATACCAAGCTATTGAATGAGTATTTTTTTATCCAATTTTGGTAATATAACTTGATTGTCTATGAATTTAAATATCTAATTAATGAGATTTGAGGACAAAAATATTGGCAATTTTTTACTATGTTTTGAAAAATTAAATTTTGTGTTGACAGTCGATTTAGACTCGGATTTAGAAACCAAATACACATTTGGACTCGTGGGGCTATGCATAGTCGAGATCTAACCTTCAACTAGGGTTTTACTGGGCAAGCCCGGGGTTGACCTTTGTTGACTTTTTGGGAAAAACTGTAAAGAGCTCAACTTTATTAATGAAAATTGATCTATCTAGCATTGCTTGATATTATCAAATTATTTTTGGCTAGATTTGGGCTGAGCATAGGTGAATTTTAAGGGAAAAGCATTTTTAGAGTATTGATTGAGGCCATTGAGGTAAGTATCTTGCATAACCTTATGTGGGAGAATTACCCATTAGGATTCAACTTAATTGCTTATATATGATATCTGTGAACAACGTGCATACGAGGTGACAAGTGTGTACACGGTCGTATGTATGATTTATGACTAGATGTGATTCAAGGTTGTTCCTATTGCCTTGTTTAGCTTTAGAGTTGTCTGCACTATGTGTGTTCGTTTTGGTTGATTACTTGAGTTCATGTTTTTTATGCTAGAGACCATGTTTTAGGAATGTATTTCCTTAATTTGCCAAGTTGGGCTTTCGTGAGATTGTTGCTATATGGGTTAGCTGAATTCATGTTTATATGTTGAATACCCATATGCATTCCCTTATTAATTTGTCCTTGTTCACTGTTTTGGCAGACTTTGAGATTATGTCTTGATGACAATTGTGACATATTGTGTTGTTATGATTATGGCACATGTGGACTTGTTCGGAAAAATATTCGGGTGTTGGCATGAGGTTTCTGCTGTGCTATTTTTATTGATATAACACATATGGCAAGACAAGTCGGGTTATATTGGGTTTGCACATGTGGCGAAATAAGGAGAGATAATTTATTAATACGCATGTGACAAGACAAGGCGGGTATTTATTTTACTATTGCGCAAGCGGTAAGATAAGGGTGACAATGTATGGATCATATGTGATGGCATGGCGGCATTTTATTGATGATGTTTGTGTGGGGGTGAATAAGGAGTATTCTTGGTTGTGCATATTACTTCCTAATGTGTGTCTTGCATTTTTTTCATATGAGCTTGGTGTGTGATTTCTAATGTGCCAATCCATGTCTCTATTTTATTAGATGATTTGATTGCCAAGAAGGATTTACCTACGTGGATTTGTTACCTCGTATTTAGTTGTGTCGTTACTAGCGGAACTGGTTAAAGTAAAAAAGAAAACTCGTTATCATGCATTACTATGTTTATTCTTGAAGAGTTCTCTTTAATGTGTCATTTGGCGATTGATATGAAAACATATTATAATGTGGTATGAGGTCTTTGTCATACGAGTGTGACATATACTATGGCATGAGTTTTTTGCCATATGAGGGTGATTGACAATGTGGGCACGAGGTGCCATATGTGTGTGATTCTATTTGATGACTTATTTTTGAAACTAGGCCTTTATTTGTACTAAAATTTTATCACTTGTTCTGATGAGATTACATTTATTTCCTTATGTTATTCTTCTTATTGTCGGTCTTTGATTTTTTGAACAGGTTATTTGACGAGTGAGTGTCTTGACTTGAACCTCGTCATTACTCCATTGGGGTTGGTCTTGATACTTACTAGATACCAACTGTGATGTATTCATACTACGCTTTTGCATATTCTTTGTGCAGTTCCAGGTACCTCAGACCGTGTTGGTCGTTAGAAAGTGGTGTCGAGTGGTTGGAGACTTCAAAGTATACTTGTTATGTCATTCGCAGGCCTTTGAGTCCCCATTCTATTTGTTTTTCTACTGATTATGTCTTCCTAATAGTGATGCAATTTTTTAGACTTCGTATGCATTCTATGTAGAGTTTATGACTCAGTATTATCGGATCTTGGGTAGTTACTTATTGTATTGATGTTTGGCAGTTTTATTATATTTCGTAGCTTTTATTAAATTCTAATGTTTTTATATTAGGATTGGCATCGTGAAGTGATAAGCTTGTTTAGTCTTAGGAACTAGGTTCCATCACGATCCCGACGGTGGAATTTTGGATCAAGAAAAGTTGGTATCAGAGCTCTAGGTTTATATGTTCTCCGAGACATAAACAAGTTTAGTAGAGTCTTGTGGATCGGTATGTAGACGTTTGTACTAATATTCGAGAGGATACATAACTAATATGAAATTTCACCGTTTTTGTTTGGATCGTGCGAATTTATTGATTTTGGAGTCTGACCCTTTTTCTTTCTATACCCTAACAGATGGTGAGGACACGAGCTATAGTTACTAATGATGCTGCCCTTAGGGCCAGTATTGCTCGGGGTCGAGGCAGGGATTGAGGAGGGGCACCTGCTACAACTAAAGCACCTAGTAGAGCAGAGACTGAGAAGCCACCAGTAGCTCCAAATAGGGAGTAGGCACCCGAGGCTCATGTTGCAACTCCTGGACTTCAGGAGACTTTAGCGCACTTGCTAAGCATGTTTGGTACCTTGGCTCAAGTGGGGACTGATCCGAGTTGCACCAACTACTTCTCAGGCTGGGGGAGGATCTCAAACTCCTACTTCTTGTACTCTAGAGCATCAGGCTCATACTGATCAAGCTCCGGGTGTTATGCTAATGCAACTCGTGATTGTGGTTCAGCTTGAGATCAGGCCAGTAGCATCAGAGGAGGTGCATAAGAGGTTAGAGAGGTTCAAGAAGTATCATCCTTCCACTTTTAGTGGCACAAATTCTGAGGATGCACATGATTTTCTAGACCAGTGTCACCGTATTTTATGCACCACGAGAATAGTAGAGTTAAGAGGGTTGGACCTTACTACTTTCCAGCTGACGGAGCCAACATACAGATGGTGGCAGACTTATGACACTACTAGAAAATGGTCCTATTGGAACGGTTATTCTGTAACGCTTATAAAACCGTTATAATAGATCATATTTTGGAACGATTTTTATCGTCCCAGTAGAGATAAAAGGCTTTTGGGGCACTTTAGAAGCAAAACCGTTCCAATAGTATAATAACCGTCACCATAAGTAAAGCTATTGAGACGTTTCTAAAGGTGATACAGTAGGGTTATTTGTTGGAATGGATTGGTTAAATAAAAGTGTATTGGGACAGTTCTTTTTTCCCTCCTTTCTTTTCCTCATACGTATTTATTAAAAACAAATACATAATGTAGGACCACAAGCATTTTAATAGCTATTTTTTATTAAATTTTTACCTTTTACATTAGAAGACACACTTCATGTGAAATCTTCCGTCTCTTTCACTAAGAACCACGCCTCTTAAGGTTTAACCTAGAATCCAAAATCGACCAAAGTATATGGCCTACTCCGGTGAAGGAAGATCGATTCCGGCAAAGGATGTCCACTTTGGCTAATATAAGGCGAAATCTGATATTGGCTTTCCGTGTTTTCTCCCTGTTCGGTGTTTGTATGGAATTTTGATGTTTCGCTGAAAAATTATTTCGCTACTTCGTTGGTTTTCTTTCTCTGGTAATATTTCTCATACACCCATTATTTTGCTGTCTTTGTCTGTATTGTATAATAATTTTTGTGATTTCTAATTTTTAAAGTTGTGGGTTTAGTTGGTGGATTTTCATTCTTGTTAGAAAGATTTCCCTTGTTTGATGTTTTCTATCGATGTTCGATGCTCGTTGTCTTGTTTGTTATTCTGAAAAATTGTTTTGATGCTCCTTTTATTTTCTATGGTAATATTGCCAATAAACTTATTAGTTTACTTGTGTTTGTTGTTTGAATTATTCATTTTGTGATTTCTAGTTTTCGAATTTGGTGGTTTAGCCGGTGGATTTTGATTTCGTATTAGAAAACCATGATAAACCCATTGTAAATTCTATTTGATGTTCGATGTTGGCTTGCTTGTTCGTTATTCTGAAAAATCACTTCGATACTTTTTTTTTCTCCGGTAATATTGCTGAAAAATCACAACTTTATCTCAATGTTTTTAAAATATATTAATTTCCAGTGATAGACTTTTTTGCATTTGTAATATAGTTTAGAAAAACTTTAATCCAGATCATTTGAGGTTCCGCATACGTCCATTTTGTATGTTTCAAATTCTTAGTGGTAACCCCTCGGGGCATGACCAGCATAGTAATTTTATAGTACCTCTTCAGTTCTATTTGTGTTTTCCTATTAGTACAGCAATGTTACTGCTATTGCTGTAATAATGAGATTTTATATTGTTTCAATGTGGATTCCATATTATCCTGTAGTTAGTACTGGTTATCATTCGATTAAAAAGCTTGGTTTCAGTTGGCGCTTGCTGATTTTGCTTAAGTACAGGCACAAGACGAGGGTCCATATTGGTCAATTAGTGAAAGATAAAACATCAAAACTTAAGCAAGCAAGTGAAACAGATGATCGTATTGAAGTCACTGTAAGTATTTGATAACTAATATGCCATTACTTGGAAACCATATCATATATGCATCTTTTCCAACTCAGCAAGATTCAAGTCAAAAGTTTCAATTCGTTTAAGAAAGGAAACCCCTGTCAAATTTCATTCTTATTTAAACACACTAGAAGCTGCGATTCTCTTCCTCATGGAAGTTGCGCATGTGATTATCCCTCTTCATTATTTATATTGCGCGTGTGATTATCCATCTTCATTATCTATATTGCGTATCTTCTTATTTCTCCCTCTTATTTATGCCTTTAATTTCTCTGTTTTTGGTCATAATCTATTTATTTTGGTTTCAAGGTGTCTTTGATCACTGATGTCCTCTTATGTCTTCTATATTTAGTTTTTTATGCATCCTTTTTTGTTTCAAGGTAAAGTGAGAGTTAAGTACCCCAAATAGAAGAAATTAAGTTATGAAGAGCTTCTATTCATATTCAATGGCTGTAAATCCTAAATGATTAGTTTTTGATGGGTTTGAAATATGATAGATAACTGGAGCACACCTAAAATCGAAGAAGTTGATTTAATAAGAACTTGGATTTTGAACTTTATATTTACGAATCATATGAGACTGATTCTGATAGGTTAAAAAAGATGGGTACGGTCATATTCTTATTTTATGGGCAAGTGTATGAAGTGATAAAGATCATATCGTTGCCATATTCTCTTATCCTGAAGTCAATAGGACATTTTGTCCTATGTTTCTTGGTATCACATCATGTTTTTACCCAGAATGACACTTTTTTCTTGTCTGTTACTAGCTAGAATTCGCTCTTTTCATTTAGCTTACAGAGATACTCCAGTATTTACAACTACCAAGGAGATTAAAAGAGGTTGATCTAGTGAATGTTTCTGACTCTCTAAATTATGTCTTAATTAAGATTCTAGTTCATTGCAGATCACTAGGAATGCTAACTCACTTACATGTAACTACGAAAAAGACAAGGAAACTTTGGATCCTTTATCAGCAAAGGAAGTCTTTGTTGCTACAAGGAAAAGAAAAGTTGGGCGATCATACAAGTCCTCGGATGAAGATACAACTAGTAAAATTGTACGATTATATTTAATTAATGTTATATCGAGATCAATTATTTGTTTCTATATAGTTACTGTTTATTTAATTGAATTATATTTTTTTGAATTTGCTTTGTAGGCTGAAATGGAGGAAATTGAAGCACAACATAACTTAAATGGCAATGAGTCTGTAGAGGCATTTGCATCTGTCATGGGACCTGAACATCTGGGATGTTTGAGATTGTATGGACGGGGGGTTACAAGAACTTCTTTGATAGGTAAAAAAGAATGTTTTGAACCCTCTTCAAATACTTCAAATTCTATACAAAAATTGGAGGAGAAGATACAAAGAATGGAGGAAAAAATTGAGGAACAAAAGGCAACTATTCGTCAAGAAGTTCTTGTAGATGTCCTTACACGACTTCAACGTTCAAGAATTGATATTGATGCTAACATTATTCTGGCGGCATTGGGTGATAATTCATTGGGAGAAGCTTCATCTGCTCAGCAAACATCATTGCAACCAATCTATCGTCCATCTACTGGTACCAACAAAGAAGGCCAACTCATTCCAGGTATTAAATCATTGAAAATTTAATAATTTTTGTAAGATCTACTGTCTTAGTTTGGTACTTCTTGTGCGCATACTGTTGTATTCTTCTAGTGTACAAAATCCTTCTCTACTCCATTAAAAGCTATTATATTCCTCTCTCTCTCTCTCTCTCTCTCTCTCTCTCTCTCTCTCTATATATACAGTTCAATAGCTTATGCCTTAATAGTTGAGCTATGAAATCTTGGTTTTGTTGCATCAAACATCAAGTGTGATGCAGTGCCATTTTGTAAGGGAAATCTTTTATGTTCATTCAGATCTATTTTCCATCAGCAAGGCCACGGTTTAAACTTGGTAGAAATGAATTATCAATTTTAGTTTACTGTTATCAGTTTTAGCAAACTCGCGTTGTGGAATATTATGTCCGGATATATTTGATTATGGTACTTTGTTGAGTGATTTTGTAGATCCCAAGTTACGTTGGTGGATTTCTGTGTGGCGTTGCTTATTTAGGCAAGTTCTTGTGTAGAGATATAATTGTGTGATGAAGTCTCTTGCCATTACACTTTGTGATTCTATCTTCAATAGCCTTCTTAAGCGACAACGCCTTTGGAGAATATTGAGACAGAAGCATTAGTGCAGTATACCTAGCAATTAGGAGACTAAGTACACAAATATGAAGAGCCTAAAATGTGGATGTTCATCTCCATGAGAATATTTTCTGCTACTGGCAAGAAATTTCATCTATGTTAAAATTGTTTACTTTCCTTGACTGAAGCTGTCAATGAAGCATGATAAAGAATAAGCAAGACATCTGAGCAAATACCAATATATACACAGAGTAACCTCTACGATCTAAACATTGACGAGTATCAAGACCCAGCTAATGAAGAAAAGTGAATTATGCTAATTGAGATATCCACGAAAAGAAGCAACCTTCTTGAAAACAAATAGTACATACTTAATATTAAAGTAAAACTAGTTTACTCTTGGATCAGATTGGGTTTTGAGACACCAGAGAACTGTATTGAAAGTTATCAGACACCAGAGAACTGTACTCATGCTTCTAAGTTGCTAAGAGCATTATGCCTCTATGTCTATGAATATTGAGACTTAAGGAAACTAGGGGTTAAACAATGCAATGAGATATTTAGTGGTTGTATTATGCCTCTACGTCTGAGGGCTGTCTTGCCCTTTGTCTTGCTATATAGTTTTGTTACTTCCCTAGTTAGATGTATCTCCTTATATTTTCTGATTTGGATATATAGTTTTGTTACTTCTCTAGTTTTGTTTTCTGATCAGAGAAGTGTTATATAATTTTGTTACTTCCCTAGTTTTTTTTTCTAATCAGAGAAGTGCTATATAGTTTTGTTACTTCCCTAGTTAGATGTATCTCCTTATGTTTTCTGATTTAGATATGCACCACAACAAGGATAATGATGTTTTGAGCAGGTTAAAATTTTTGGGATGGTCATATTTACAAAGGAAACTCTGCCGAAAATTTTTAGAATTTAGAGCGTTTGAAAATTTTGGAGTTATCAAATTGGTCATTCAATTACTTTGTGATTCAATTATCTTTTAACAAATTTATTTAATTATTTCTGGTTGTCTTTTTTAGGTGCAGCGATTGCGGAAGAAAGCAGTGACGAAGACCTTACTTGAGTGTTGTTGATCATTGATCGTTGTTAAACTTTCTATCATCATGTTCAAAGATATTTTAGTTTAGAACTTTTTGTATGCAAAGTCATCTATTTTGACTTTTGAATTGTTGACCAAACAATATATTCACATTTTATTTTTGTATGAGTAATACTAGTTGAATATTTTAATTTTATTTTGTGGTTTATATAAGTTATGAGTTAAAAAAATTCATTGCATAGGAAAATATTCCTCATTTTGCTTTCATAAATATTAGAAATTCAATTGTGAATTGTTGCAATAGAGCATATAACCATTCCAGTAGACCAAGCAAATAATAATAGCATCCCCTAATAACCGTTGCAGTATATAACAATATCCGTTGCAGTAGGGTACTGACAATTGTTCCAATATCACAAAAACCGTTGCAATATATCATCAAAACCGTTGCAATAGACTAAAAAAATCATTGGAATAATTATACCACAACGGTTTATAATCGTACCAATAGAAAACACAATCGTTCCCATAAATAGAACAATGGTAATAGTACCATAATCGTTACAATACCCCCTATATGGAGATGGTTTTGAAACCGTTACACATAACCGTTCCAATAGATCTATTGTAACACTGAATCGCAGAACGCCTCCAAATCTGTTTGGATAGCCCTATAGGGACGGCTAGTGTATCTATTGCCACTGTTTTGGAAGGGTTGCCATAGACCTAATTTCTAGTAGTGTGAGGAGAGTAGTCCATGTGGCGCAATGCCACTTACTTGGTACCAGTTCACTGATCTATTCTTAAGGGAGTTCATTCCACAGACCCTCAGGAATGCGTTGCGCACCGAGTTCGAGTATTTATGCCAAGGGAGTATGATTGTGTCCCACTATGCTATGAGGTTTAACAAGTTATCTCATCATAAACCTGCTTTGGTTTCCACTATTAGAGAGATAGTTTGCAGATTTATTGAGGGACTCGATTATGGTCTCAGATTTAGGATAGCACGGGAGTTGGAGACTGATACTTCATTTCATCAAGTAGTGGAGATCGCTAGGAGATTGGAGTGTATCTGCAGTCTAGAGAGGGGGATAGGGAGGCTAAGAAGCCTCGTGTACCTGGATGATCTATGATTCCCTATTTTGGGGATAGGACGCGCCATGGTAGAGGTTTTATTGGTCAGCTAGTTCGGTTTGAACTTCAGGTTTCACGTGGTTCTCCAGTTACCCATAGGTCCTAGAACACTCATTCCAGATAGCTCCCACATCCATGTTAGTAGAGAGAGTTCTTTGAGTGTGGTGATATCATATACATGGTGAGAGATTTTTCCAGACTCCGAGCAGGTGTACCTTAACAAAGTACTCAAGCTATGAGTTTCGCTCCAATTACTGTTACACCTCATCAACTAGCTAGAGATGGGGGATAGTCGAGTAAAGGGCATCCTATAGGGGGAGGCAAAGGTCGTTGTTATGCTTTTCCTAGTAGGACTGAGGCTGCTACACCGGATGCTGTCATTATAGGTATTGTTCCGGTCTGCCATAGAGATGGATCAGTTTTATTTAATCCGGGTCCTACTTATTTGTATGTGTCATCCTATTCTGCTTTATATTTGGATGTATCTCGTGATTCTTTGGATACTCCTATTATGTGTCTACATCTGTTGGGATCTATTATGGTGAACCGTGTATATCATTCTAGTATGGTCATTATTGGGGTCTATGAGACTAGGGTTGATCTTCTGTTACTTAAAATAATGGATTGTGATGTGATATTAGTTATGGATTGGCTATCTTCATATCATGTTATTCCTGATTGACGTGCTAAGGCTGTAATGTTAGTTATGTCAGGGTTGTTGAGGTTGGAGTGTATGAGTATCAAGGAGGTCCTAATGGGTTTCGAAGAGTTTCAGATAGGTTAGACATGACTTGTGGTTGTGTGCTTTGCGGACATAGGGAGTCCGTTATTTGTCATTATTTTTGTTCAATGGAATTGAGTTAGTGAAAAGTTTTTAGTTGATAGGATGTTTATCCTACTTGTGACCACGAGTTGAGGATGTGATCCTCGTGTTTCCTTGTGGATTGGTATGTTTGGATCGGGCTACATGCCGCGGTAGGGTTATTTTAGGATGAGATTCTTTGTGGTTATTTTGTGTGTTTTGCTTCTCCCTTGTGGAATGGTTTTAGTATGGTATCAATAGGGAGGTTTACCTATTGGACTTGTCGGATATCTCTCTTTATGTATTTTTCTTTCCATCTTAAGTTATATTCGAGTTGTGCTTGTTAGGTAAAGATTGCGGCATATGTGACTAAGTGGTATTTGGTGTGGCTTATCGGTAGAATAGCTTGTACTGGATGAGATGTGATCATTTGACATGGAATTAGTGTGATCAGATATAGATAAGGTATCTCTGGATAAGAATGTTGTTAATCATCTTAGAGCTTGGCATAAGTTCTTGTCTGGTGAGAGAACTTCATGAATTGTCAGTCGGGAGAGTAGTTATGTGTTTCCATATGTCTCTTACATTATTAGCAGTGTTGTGAACATTTAGAATAAGGTTTTATTTTATGTGAGGTTATTTACTGGTATCGAGTTCTATAATGGGCAACTATTGTGGTCGGAGATGTTGTTATCACCATATGAGCGTGAGATACATTGTGTTGTTATATCTTTTGAATATATTGTGATTTTTTGCAGCTGTTTGGGGTCGATACAGCCTGTATATGTGATAATCGGGTCTTAGGAGGAGGCCTGGTTGTTGAAATTTGGTTCTAAGGCTTATCAATTAAGGTTGAAGGAATAATTTTCAGTCGAGATGGTGTTGACAGGCTTATATGGATTGAGGTGACGTGGGATCGCCCGTGGGTATATGTATGATGAGTTTATACAGTGATTTGATGGCTATATAGTGGCTCTTGGTAGGTTTGAGGGGGAGAATTTAATGACCTGACCAGTCGTTTTGTCTATTTGAGTCGTGTTTCCCTTTTTTAAGCTTTCCTTATGTGTATTTGTGGTTACATGACTTACAGGGATGGTTGGTATTTTCCTAGGGAGGTCTTGGATTAATTTGGAATGCTTGATTGCTAGTTTGGAAATATAGGTTGGAAGTATTGACCAATGTTTGACTTTCATGAAAACGACCCTGTAACGATATTTTCGTGGTTCCAATAGGTTTGTATCGTGATTTTGGACGTAGGCATAGGTCAAAAATTGGATTTGAAGGTTCCTATGTTGATTTGACTCTTTTTGCCAAAGCTGACAATTCAAAGGTTTAGAAATCTCCTAAGTTTGATCATGGGTTAACTTTGTGGTTATTGGGTTCGAATTTTGGTTTTGGGACTTCAAATAGGTCTATTTTGTCATTTGTAACTGTCACGACCCTAGTTCACCAATTGTGAACACGTCATGATGGCACCCGGTCTTCGCGACCAGGTAAGCCTAACACGTTGCGGAAGCAATAACAATCTGCGGAATTTATAATCAAAATTGAATAACGTAAACAATGAGTATAGTTGCCACCTGGCACATACACTTTAACACTTAGCAATTTAAAACTCTCCCAAAGACCCGGAAACCCACGGCAACACAGACTAAAAGAACATAAGTTACGGCTCTAACATCCAGAAATGTCTACACAACTGAACACATGAAATGGAACTTCTAACTATAAGCTAGAGTAAAAGGAGACTCTTCGATCTGCGGACGCGGCAGAATATACCTCAAGTCTCCGAATGTATCACCTGGATCATTGATAGAAAGTACGACCAGAAGTACCTGGATCTGCATATGAAAAACATGCGCAGAAGAGGCATGAGTACACCGCAGCGGTACTCAGTAAGTGCCAAGCCTAACCTCGGTCGAGTAATGACGAGGAAGGTCAGGGCCCTACGGAGAATAAAATATAATAACAATAACGAGCAGTGTAAATCAGGAATTTATCTGAAATAACAATAAAACAGGATAGAAGCTACAAGTCAATGACAATTAAGCCAAGTAAGGAAAATAACACAACAAGTATTCCTCAACTGTCCATTGGATCTCCCGGGAATTGAACCCGAAGTCCATAATATCAATAGCAAGGATCTCCCGGAAATTGAACCCGTAGTCCCAATGTAAAAACACAACCAAATAGGGGAAATATTCAGAGAATGAAATACACAAATACAAATAACAGTTAAATTCTGGCCTAACATGCTTCAGGTAAATTTCAAGTAAGGCAATTAAATAATTAAGCAATTAAGCAGTAAATTCTATCTAGTCATGCTTTTATAACTAACACAATTTTAATCTTGCGTTGAAGTCAGTCAAATAACGGAGAAAACACAGTCTGAGCATTTCAAGTAAAGTGGATTTTCAACAAATTGCACAAGTACACGCTCGTCACCTCGCGTACAAGGCATGTAAATCAACACATAAGAAGCCCTAAGGGAAGAGGTCCCCCACACAAGGTTAGACAAGCCACTTACCTCGAACCGGTACAAAATCAACTGGGGAACGATGCCCTTGCCACGAGTATCTGACTCCAAATGGCTCCAATATATTCAATTCAATTACAAATCGTAAATAATATTGCAACCAACTGATTCCACTATTAAAACTAAAGCTAGAGCGCGAAATAGGTAAAATGACCAAAATTCCCCTCCAGCCATCGTCTCAGAATCGAATAATTTTTATATTTTCAGATCCCTCTTACTCTCACGAGTCCAACCATATAAAAATCTCCCAAATTGGAGGTCAAATGCCCCCTCAAATCCTCACAATTAGGCCTAAGAAGTTTTACCCACTTCCCATTCAAAAACACGAAATTAAAGGGTAAAATTAAGAGGAGATTCATGGAAATTAGTCGAGTGAGAAATACTTACCCAAGTTGCCCAGGTGAAAATCCCTTCAAAAATCGACAAGGACCGAGCTCCCAAGTCAAAAATGTGAAAAATAGCATAAACCCTCGTTTGAAGAACATATAATCTGCCCAGGCATTTTGTTCATCGCGAACGCGTAGATGGGCTCGCGTTCGCGGAGAAGAAAAACTGTAAGGGGTTGGGGTTACCCTTCGCGATCGCGAAGACAAGACTGCGAACGCGAAGGTCTGGGTTGGGGGCCTTCGCGAACGCGATGCGTGCCACGCGAACGCGTAGAAGAAAAATAGGAGGGGTCCAGATGTGGCCTACGCGAACGCGTTGTCATGGATGCGAACGCGGAAAGGGATTTGGCAAGGCATCGCGATCGTGTAGAACTAAACGCGAACGCATAGAAGGATTTCGAGGTGGACAAAAATAAGCCTTCGCGAACGCGAAGGACATGACGCGAATGCGATGAAAGCACACCAGAAGCAGCAACAGCAGTTCAAAAATAGGAGGAAATGACCCGTTGAGCAACCGAAACACACCCGAGGCCCCCGGGACCTCAACCAAACCAACAGACATAACCCATAACATCATTAAAAGTTGTAGCAATCCTTAAATCACCCAAAACAACGTCGGAATCACGATTTAAACCAAGATTTAAGCCTATGAACTTCAACTTCTAACCAAACACACTTTAGATCAAAAACCTATCCAAACCTTGTCCGAATGACCTGAAATTTTGCACACACATCCAAAATGACATGACGGAGCTACTAAAACTTCCGGAATTCCAATTTGACCCTCGGATCAAAAACTCACTATCGGACCGGAAACTTCAAAAATTCAAACTTCGGCATTTCAAGCCTAAATGAGCTACAGACTTCCAAAATACATTCCGAACACGCTTCCAACCCTGAAATCACCTAACGGAGCTAACGGAAACATCATATTTCTATTCCGAGGTCGTCTTCATACTGTTCCAAACACTGACCATTTTTCAACTCTTAAGCTCCCATCTAGGGACTAAGTGTCCCAAAACACTCCGAATCCTAATACCGAACATCCCAGCAAACCAAAATAGCAGAAATGAACTTAGGGAAAATAATAAATGCGGAATCGGGGCATAAATTCCAAAAACGAACCGCCAGGTCGTTACATCCTCCTACACTTAAACATTCGTTCATCCTCAAACGAGCATAGAAAACATACCTAATGAAGCAAAAAGGTGAGGGTACTAGCTGCGCATATCCCGCTCGGTCTCCCAAGTCGCCTCCTCAGCTGGCTGACCCTGCCACTGGACCTTCACTGAAGCGATGTTCTTTGACCTCAACTTTCTGATCTGCCTATCCAAAATGGCCACTGGCTCCTCAACATAAGATAGATCCTTGTCCAGTTGGACTGAACTGAAATCCAACAGGGAGCCGCCTATGATTGGTGGCGTACTTATGAGTTAGATAGTCTAGTCGAGTCTGCTTCACTGACTTGGACCCAGATCTCAGACATGTTTATGAGGGAGTTTGTTCCCCAGAGCCTCAGAGATTCATGGCGCGCGGAGTTTGAGCGGTTGCACCAGGGTGCTATGACAGTATCTGAGTACGCCATCCGTTACACCCAGTTGTTCAGACATGTACCGGCTTTGGTCGCCACAGTGCGGGAGAGAGTGCGGAGGTTTATTAAGGGTCTTATTCTGCCCATCCGGTCCAGCACGGCTCGAGAGCTTGAGATGGATATACCTTATCAGCAGTTAGTGAGCATTTTCAGACGGATTGAGGGTATGCTCGCTAGGGAGCGAGGGGAGAGGGAGGCCATGAGGTCTCGAGAGTCGGGCCACTACTCTGGTGCCCGTACTTCAGCAGCCAATCGTTATGGTAGGGGTTATTCTGGTCGTCCTGTTCATTCAGCCTTGCCAGCAGCCGGTAGTACTCCAGCTCCACCAGCACCTCAGGAGCCCTATTATGCTCCCCCAGTTTCTAGCGCGCCTCCTGTGCGGGGTACTTCCAGAGATCAATCTAGCGGGGGTGGGCCCAGTCAGTCACAGCCGCCACGCCCTCCCAGAGCTTGTTATGGGTGCGGGGATACCCGCCACATGGTTAGGGAGTGCCCCCGACGTGGGAGGGGTGCGCCTTCTCATACTCCACAGCCTCAGCATGCTCTACAGGGCCAGCAGGCCATCATTCCAGCTCTAGCTGCCACCCCACCTGCCCAGCCAGCCAGGGGCGGGGATCAGGGAGATAGAGGTCGCCCTTGAGGGAGGTGCCGGGCCAGATTTTATGCTATTCCTGATCGTGCCGCGGCTATCGCCTCCGATTCTGTTATAACAGGTATTATATTGGTTAGTCACAGAGAGGCATCGGTTCTATTCGATCCTGGCTCCATTTATTCATATGTGTCCTCTTATTTTGCTTCGCATTTGGGTGTG
>MU767785.1:5195-27569 GCA_026770625.1 Nicotiana glauca
TAGAGATTGAATTGAATAGTGCAATGTGTGGAATTACTTGCCCTTAGGCATCCAAGTTCAGAGGGAGCTCCAGGGTCTCTAAGCATGGCTTACCACAGGGGGTAGGACTTAAAGAACTAAGAATAAGTGTAAAGTGAGGGGAATAGGGGAAGACCAAAGCAAAGGATGGTCATACTTAGTCATGAGTGGGACTGGCACACCCCGACCCTTTACATGGCTTGAACAAATAAGAGCACACTTGAGAAAGTCAGACTTAGGCCTGAATGGTGATTAGGACACCACCAGACTTGAGTCAAGCTCAACACATAACAGGGGTTAAGGGAATGGGACTGATTAGAGTATGGGTTTAGGGCAACCTGGTTCTAAACTAGGGATGGCAATAGAATGCCAACCTAGTCTAAAACAATACTCACACACAAAGGGGTTAGGGAAAGGGATTGATAAGGAAGCATTTGTACCAACAAACAGAATTAAGCCATGGGGACTTGGGGAAAGGGATGTACAGGAAAGTACTAATACAAGCATAACAGAATCAAAGACATAGGAATATGGGGTAGGGATGTAACATGCTGAAGTTTAACTGCATAATGTAAGAAAGTCGAACATAAACAGGCATATGAAAAGGGTAAATAAACACGTAGTTTGGAGATGGTATTTAAATCATGGACATACCAGTTGCAAACTCAAACAGTAAAGCAAGTAGGGCAGATAGAATCCTATAGCTTAGCCTTGGCTTTCAGCCGGCTAAACCCAAACAGCAGAACAAGTAGCAGAGCAGAGCAAAGAAGAGAAGAAAGAGTTTAATGAGTGTGAACTTGTAATTGTTCGTGTGTGTGTGAAGTAAAAGGGGTGGGGTTTTTATAGTTTTGAAAACATGTGGTAAGTAAGGCAAAAATATAATTCAATACCAATCAGAATCAATCAGGGGAAAGGACTTCCTTTAATTAAGGAGTCGAACTAGAGTAATAAAAGAGCAGAGTTTATTTAAGGAAAGAAGATCAGGAACACATTGGGTAATACAGGGTAAATACATGGGGAATTTAAAATACTCGGTTTAGGTAAATAAGGTAAGAGTAAAATCAATTGATCACATAGTAAATCAAGGAGTTATGAATTCGAACTCAGTATTGAATTCAGTCAGAAAAATAGGTCCAAATCAGTCAAAGAAAGAATCAAAATAGATTCATAGGAAATCAACCCCCCAAAATTAAGGTTATTTTGAAAGGGGAAGTCTGACTATAAAGAGATGCACAAACTTAAACATGCGAGGCTAAATTAAACTGAGTAGTCATGTAATCAAAGAGCAGAAGAACATAGCCATAAATGGAATTAAAAGTTCTCGCAGAGCTTAGCAAGAAATCAGAAGCACGAAAGGAGTTTAGACAGTTAGGGTTTTGAAATTAGACAGGCAGCAGACAATCATACACAAAACTGGGAAAACCCCCAAAATCTAGGGTTTTCATCACATTTCGAATGTAAAGAAGAAAGCATAGGCGAAGATGAACTCAGAAAGAACATAAACATTCGTGAAAAGCATAATGAAAGCAAAGAACACAGTAAAGAAGCTACTCGGAAACCCTAGAAACAACACGGTAAGAAAAATACATAGAAATCCTAGTAGAAATACTTAGGAACTACAGTAAAAGTAAAAGAAATCACAGTAGAGCAAATAAAACAGAAAATCGGAGAAACCCTAAGTTTTAAGAAGATGAACAGTTCGAAAACAAAATCGACAAAAATGTGGAAAACACTTTGAAATCTTAGAAAATAACATAGGTCTGAAGCAGATCTTAAAGAGAAACAAAGATGAAGAACCTCGGAACTTAGGGTTTCAGAGAAAACCCTAGAAAAATGAGAAAGGCCTGGAACGGGCTGGCCCTGAGTTGGAGATGGACTCACAGGGCTAGGATTCGCCGGAGATGAGCCGGAAAATGGCCATAGAACTTGAATCGGAGAGCTTCTGAGCCGGGGTCTTCAAGGTCAGACCTTGAATCTTCATGCAAAAGGAGGGTAAGGGTGAGTGGGGGTAGATATAGATTACACAAGGCCTGAGAGGCCATGATTTCCGGTGGAATAAGGTCGGAGACCGGCGGAGAGGGCTAGGGTTTCAGAGGGGCTTGGGAGCGTTTGAGAGACGAAGGGGATACAAGGGCGGCTGCTGAAGAGAAATGATTAGGGTTAGGGGGGCTATTGGATTAAAAAAGGAAGGGGTTAACGTGGACCGTTGATCTAAATGATCAACGGTCGAGATTAAGGGGTGCGTGGGTCGGGTTTATTTAATTGGGTCTGGGTCGGGTAATTTTTGAAATTGGGTAGTGTAATTGGGGGTTAGATTGGGGCTGGAATTGGGCTAAAATTGAAATTAAAAAGGGCTACAATTTAAATAGCCAATTTTCCCCAATTTTAATTTTATAAAATAGTAAATGATGTTCAAAAATCAAATTAAAATTACTGAGTTAATAAACAATGCATAAGTACTAATTTAAAAATATTAGGAATGATTTTTGATTACAAATGCTATTAAATCGAGAAATAGGCTAAAATTGCAATTTCATGCAGTTTTAATTTAAAAATACCAAACGGACTTGTAAAATCATGTAAAAATCATGTAAATTATATTTTTGTATAAATGTGAGAATAAAATAAATTATTTACCAAAATGACAAGTTTTGGGAATAATTATTGGATTTTATAGTGCAAAATAGGCCATAAATTGGTTTTAAAAATCCTTAAAAAATGTGGCAAAAATACCAAAATCTTTGTGAATATTTATACATGCTAATTTTAAAGTATTTTGAGTATAAAAATACATAGGAAAAAATTGGGTATCAACACGTACATATCAATTTTATTTCCGTTAAAGAGAACCTTTTAATGACCTTTCTTATTGATGGTAAAATTATGCATAGATTGGAAAATGCTAATCGTAGGTCAACAATAAGCCTTTTCAACATTAAGGTGATAAAAAAATTACACATATATAATAACATAAATGTACATAACAAAATGTGCAAACATTTATTCTAGGGAGAATAAGGTGTTTCGTTAAATTCATTATATACAAAGATAATTACAAGTGCATACTTTAGAGTTTCAGCAAAAAAAGAAAAGAAATACACTGTTTGAATCCAATAATAGTTTTTTCTCTTCCTGAAAAAGCTAATTCTTTTTGTGTTAATTTCTGCCTCCAAGGATATCATAATTAGATGAGTTATAACAAAGCATCTTCATTGGCCATAGAAAGTCAGTTCTTGTTGACTCCAGCAAGTTGCATCCATTGGATACTAATTCTGCAGCCATGTTATTTGTGGATTGTAAAGTTAAATTGAACTGCAAAATTAAAGTTTCATAAAACCTAGTGCATTTACTCATAAAATGGGATTAATTTATCTATAGTTGAAATGTAAACAATGAAGAAAAAAATGAACCTTGATTCTCTAGTCAAATTCTCATTCCTAGCTCTTTGTTCACATGTTATTTCCTGTTAGTAAGTAAAACACACATTCATACAAGTAAAGAAGGATTTGGTTTTTGGAAAATACTAGACAAACATATAAAATTATTTGAAACCTTTCCACTTCAAACGTACCCTTTTCCTCAGTAGTAAGTTTTCTTTCTCCTCAAGTACAGTGAATTTCTACTAAAAATGACAGTAAAAATTTTGTTCAATAAGAATACAAAACATAAAAAGTTAATTTTAGCTGAGAAAAATCGTTCTTGCAAGTTTGCTTGTAGAGTTGCAATGCAGAATACTTACTGTAACTGGTTGTGAAAGCGATTTTTTCACCTACTTAACCATGCTCGATGCAACTACAAATATAAATGAAAAAGATGAATGTCTGAACATCTTATTAATACAATAGACTTCACATTGGTTTTCAATTGTAAAAAATAAGCTTAGCTACTTATGGAGAACATAAAAATAAAAAATTCATTTAATTCTTGTCTCGTACATTAGATGCAGTTCTAATTTTTTCCCACTCATGACAAATTCAGCTGTAGCAACACTTCCCCATCTCATCTAATTTTAAGAACCATAAATACTCCATTTCTTGTTTTAATAATCTTGAATTAGATTTTTCTAAAGAAAATGCCGAAGTAATAAATTTATGTAATTTAAGTCAAAATCAGATAATACATTGGCCCCAGAAAAGAACAGAGAATAGATATCCAGTATTCTTCATGCTTATACTAAACGTGTTATTTTAGAATCTTTCAACTAATTTAAATATCCTCAACATAATATCTTCATTTACAAATATAATATTGATAAGGAGTAACATCACTACTTAGAAGCCTCATTAGCTCAGGAATACTTCTATTGCTCTTCGAATTTAACATTTGAAACAACTCTAATTTAACTCATGATTAAAATCATTAAAGTTTTTCAATCTAAGAATGCCTAGAATTGACTTCTCACATTTTATGTAGAATACCATATCCAAATCATTATTATCCAAGCGACAGTATTTCTATATGACATTTTATTAAACACTTCATAAGTTTCTTAAGTTTGTCCTCTTGGAGCAAACACCAAAAATAATATTGTCTAAGCAAATAAATTCAAATTAAACTAGATCACTAGCAATATAGTAAAAATAAAAGAATCGTAAGTAAACTCATACTCCTTTTATTACAAAATTAGCATCAAACAAACTCCAAACTAAAATATAAAACCGAATTATAAACAGTTATTTATTGTACTTTGCTGCCTACCTTTCTCCAATGGAAAAAAAAACTCATAATATACCTGCAAGATTCTAGCACTTGTACATGAACCAACCCATGAGCCTAGCACTGGTAGCCTCATAATCTCAAGTTTTATTCATGCCAAAATGGAATAAAGAAAAATATCAACAACTACCAAATCTATAGAAGAATGTGAATAGCAAATGAAAAAAAAAATATAGATTACGAAAGTACCAGAGAGGTAACCGATAGTGACGAAGATGTAGGTGGTAAGGCAAAGAGTTTTGATCTACAACCGGTTATTCGAGCTTTGCTATTGTTATAATGTCTGTGCTTATCCTTTTCTTCCCTTCTGATCGTGGATATGGGCTAACAAGATCCTGAAACAACTTTGATGGATAAAAATAAGAGAAATAAGAATAGTAAATAGAAAATAAGCCAACGGCGGGAGGAATAAAATAAGACAGGGAAATAAAAAGTATAGGGTTTTCTCTATAGGGAAGATTAAAAATAAAAGTTAGATTCTTTAGTGACTAATTTGTTTAATTTCCAGCAAAATAAAATCGACGACTTTTATCAGAAAGACTTCGAGATGAATCGCGCCAGTGCTGCAATGCAGCCGGTCAGACTTTGTAGTTCTTGACATTATCCACAATTGTGATATCTTCTATAGCTTTGATTTTGTCAGGTTTGATCCCCATTCTTCGGTTTGGACACCATGAACCCGATGAATTTACCCGATCCGACTCCGAACGCGCATTTTTCTAGGTTCAACTTCATGTTGTACTTCTTCATTATACTAAAGGTTTCCTGCAAATACTTTAAATGGTCCTTTGCTCGTAGGGACTTAAATAACATGTTATTAATGTAAACTTTCATGGATTTCCCTATTTGTTCTTCGAACATTCAGTTTACTAGTCGTTGGTAAGTGGCACCGACATTTTTTTTTATCGAAATGAAATTATGCTATAGAAGTATGTGCCATATTTAGTTATGAAAGAGGTATTTTCTTGATCATCTAGATTCATCCGTATTTAATTGTAACCGGAATAGGCATCGAAAAAACTGAGGATGTCATGGTCGGTCGTGGTATCGTTCATGCGATCGATATTAAGCAAAGGGAAGGAGTCTTTGGGGCATGACTTATTATATATTTATAATATATGCACATTCTTAGTTTGTTCCCTTTCTTAGAACTACTACTACGTTTGCTAACCATTTCAGGTATTCGACCTCCCAAATGGACCCTATTTTAAGGAGTTTAGATACCTCATCCTTAATGAAGGCATGTTTGATTTCGGACTGGGGTCTCCTTTTTTGCTTTACCAGACGGAACTTCGGATCTAAGCTTAGTTTGTGAGTAGTGATCTCTGGGGGGAATCCCTGCCATATCGAGATGGGACCAAGCAAAACAATCCATATTAGCTGTAAGAAATTGAACGAGTTTTTTCCTGAGCTCGGGAGTTAACCCCGTGCCCAGGTATACTTTCGATCGGGAAGATATTTTATTAGCACGACCTGCTCCAACTCTTTGACCATTGATTTGGTAGCATCGAAATCATCGGGGGCTATAAAGAATCGAGGAACCCCGTAGTCGTCAGCTTCAATCCCTTGCTTGTCTGATTGGGTCGAGGCTGGCATCGATGATTGCTATTTGTCTTCATGTTTTGATTTCGAACATGATCCCTTTATCTATGAGCTTGTTGATATTGGCATTACTTCATCGACAACAAACATCTCCTTTGAGGGGGGTTGTTCCCCATAAACCATATTTATCCCTTTTGGTGTTGGAAATTTTAGTACTTCGTGAAGGGTCGAAGGCACGGTCCTTATGTTGTGGATCCATGATCTTCCGAATAGGGCATTGTATCTCATGTCCCTCTCGATTAAATAAAACTTGGTTTCCTGGGTGGTACTGGCTATGTTTACCGGCAACGTTATTTCTCACTTAGTAGTTTTGCAAGCCATGTTAAATCCGTTTAGTACTCGGGTTAGAGGTACTATATGGACCTGTAGGCCGAGTAGTTCTACGACCCTTGATTGAATGATGTTGGCCGAGCTACCAGGATCAATCATCACACGCTTAACTCGAGTTTTATTCATGAGGACAAAAACTACCAGTGCATCATTATGGGATTGCATGATTCCTTCTGCATCCTCGTCGTTGAAAGATAGAGTCTCTTTTAGTAGGTAATCTCAAGTCCGTTTTCCCTTGTGATTCATACTTTGTGTGTTTTATCATCGGACCTTGAGGAACATCAACCCCTCCGATGATCATATGGGTGACGTTCTGGGGCTCGTCTTGTTCATTTTGTTTATTGGAGTCCCTATTTCTCAAATGATTCTTATCTCAATCACTCAGAAATTCTCGAAGGTGGCCATTATTGAACAACCGAGCTACTTCTTCCCTCAATTGTCGATAATCCTCCGTCTTGTGGCCATGTATGCAATAAAATTTGCATATTTGGTTGGGATCCCTTTGTGTTGGATCGGTTTTCAAATGTCAAGGCCATTTGATTTCTTTGATGGGCCCGATAGCCGATATAATGGCAGTCGCATCAATATTAAAGTTGTACTCTGATAATCGTGGTGCCTCTTTGGGGCCGATAGATCTATCAAAGTCATTCTTGCTCATGAGTCCCCGTGAGCTTTGACCTCGATCATTTCTTCTTTTATTTTGTGCAGAGTTTCGCCCAGATCCGCTGCACATACAATCTCCATTATATGGCTGATATTGATCTCTATTCATCCTTGGTTCTTGGTTAGTATCCCTCTTGATTATATCGTAGGTCTGATAGGATAAACGGACCTAGAAAGAGATCCAAGTTGATCGTCCTCGACCCTAATCATAGATTTATACCGATTATGCACATCAGCCCAAGTAACAGCTGGGTATTCTATCAAATTCTGCTTCAATTTTTGTGAAGCCACTAAACTTTGACTGTTGAGTCCTTGAGTGAAAGCTTGAACAACCCAATAGTCAGCGACTGGTGGCAAGTCCATCCGTTCCATTTGGAATCGAGACACGAATTCTCTGAGCATCTCATTGTCCTTCTGCCTTACCTTGAAAAGGTTCGACTTCCTGGTTTCGACCTTGATGGCCATGGCGTGTGACTTTACGAAAGATCTGCAAGTATATCAAATGAGTCAATAGAATTAGGCGGTAAATTATGGTACCATATCATGGCTCCCTTCGATAAGGTCTACTCTAATTTCTTTAGCAAGACAGATTTGATATCGTCGTCCTCTAGATCATTCCCTTTGATATCACACGTGTAAGAGGTGACGTGCTTGTTTGGATCGTCCATTCCATTATACATTGGAATCTCGTGCTTCGGAGCCATACTCGGGGAGAAAGTTTTTTGTATGAACTTCTGGAATCCAGCCCCTTCAATGTTTGCGGTGCCCCCGGGATTTGATTGACCCTGGAGTTATAAGTTTCCACATTCTTGTCTTTTTCCTCGATCTTCTTTCCCCCGTCTCAATTTGCTTTGTTAGTTCTTCGACCATCTTCATCATAGCAGGATTGGTCTCTGATTTTTCTCGCTCTATTTCCTTGAAACTAATTCGACCTTGTGTACAACTTCCTGTGATGGCTTGAGTTCGACTCTACTCGGTATGTGATTCTGGTTTTGGAGCTGAGCTATTGCTGCATGTTAAGCCTGTAATATTTCGAACATCACCCGCAGGCTGATCCCGCTATCTTCACCACCACGTGCGCTTTGAGCGGTTGATCAGGCCTCGCCACGGACGCTACCTTCGGGATCGACGACCAAATTTTCGTTGATGGCTACACGTGAATTGACATTGGTTGGATCTACAAACGGAACTCTATCAAGACCAACTGGGAGTACATCGTTCCTTGGTGCTATGTTATCATTTTTGCCATGGTGGCGAAATCATTGTCAACGTGTAGATATGCTGACTGAGAGTATGACATTTTTTAGTCTTGTAATCAAAGATACTTCAAAGAATAAGTGTAAAATAGTGTGTGTCACGAATGTTTGTACCAGGTAACCACTATTATCCTTAGCCCCACGGAGGGCGCCAAACTATTTACCCTAAAATCGAATAACAATTCAATTTATACACGATTTTAAGGATACATGATATCACTTAGTACAAATTAAGAAGAATAAATTAATATTGTAATTGACGATGAAAGAATAAATGCAAACCACACAAATTGAATAGCCTTGACCCTTGAGTTCAGCCACCCTTGAACCAAAAGATGTTTCAACTGACTTATGAACAGAGTAACATGATAATGAAAGCTAGAAAATGACAGTATATTGCTTTGTATTGTGTAAGAATGATATCGTTTACAAATGATCAGACCCCTCTTTATATAATAAGGGAGTCTTACTCTTGATACAATTCAATATGAGGTAAGAAATCTCATGTTTGGCTAATTAATCGGCCTCTTCTTGATACGTGCCAGGACTTCTACCGTAATCCTCGACCGATTGCGGATATTTCAGTTTTTCGTTATTTGACTCGGTAATCTTCCTCGATCTCTATCTTGCTCAGTCTTGATCTTGGGTCATGAGCTCAGCGATCTAACTTTGCATCATAGTTTGATATAATACGAGGTTGAACTTTGGCCTGTCGTATTCCAGTCTCGATTAATAATATGGAAGGGCAAGCCCGATTATGACCGTATACAAATAACAAATAGTAGAAATTTTCGAGAGTGAAACATAACATCCGGTGTTGATTACGCAATTTGGATTTCTATAAACAAATAAGAAATAAAGGTGGACTTTACACGTCAGTAAAGTTGACAATTCACGAAATTACCTCCTTTTTAAAGAAAACTTATCCAACAAATAATTATGATTTCTCCCAACTCTTTTGGACTTAAGTTAAATCGAACTTATTATTTTCTAAAATTAATATTTAAAAAAGTATGAAATCTCACTAAGTTTTAAATTCTTCAAATTAATATCATAAAAATATTTTTTTAACATATACAATTCAAAGTCATATGTTATTACTTGTTAGTATAATTATTAAGATAGTAATTATCCCTTGAAAATTGCCACTAAACAAATCCAATTGTCAAATACTCACACCCTATCCTAAGCATTCAAAATATAGATGTAAACATTAGAGATAGGGGTGGCAAACAAGCGGGTCGGGTCGAATATGAGCGGGTAAAAAATGGATAATTTAAAAAACAGATAAATTATCCGACGCGACCCGTATTTAAGATGGATAAAAAATGGATTATCCGTCGGATAATATGAATATTCATATGTCATGCTCGAACCTAAGGGGCAAGATCGGCACCCGATGCCTCACTTAACCTAGCGTACCAACTTGCAACTGAGGGACTCTGAGCATACAATGTCATACTTTGGCCATGGGGCCACAACGCAAGACAATTTGCGAAGCAAAATATAAAACTGAACGGAAACTAGCGGCTGACTAAGCATCAATATAAAGCTGAGCCGACAAGGCCGTCATAACTACTACAACTGACAAACCAACAAAATATACCTACAAGGCCTACAAGACCAACATACTGCACTACCTGACATGATATGTCTATATGACTCTATTGATGGATGTACTGTGATCGGAACAGGGCCCCGACCTACCCATAACATATTTACATCTATACAAAAGATGTACACAAAACTCTAGACCCGATAACTCCAAAGGACGTGGAGCTTACCGATCAAGCTGAACTCGGCCAACACCTACTGATGAGTTCTACCCATCTGTCTGTCTAAACTTGCACACATGAAATACAGCGTCCCCAAAAAAGGGACGTCAGTACAAAATAATGTACCGAGTATTTAAGGCAATAAAATAACTGAAAGTTGAAACTGAACTGATATATAATAACTAAAAGTAACTAGGTCAAAGATGATCTGGAGATATACTTATCTATTAATACTGACTCAACTCTCTCAGTATAGTAAGTAAAATAAATGTCCGGCCCTATAAGACTTGGAACGTGTAACTGCTCCACCGTAGTAGGCTTGCTCATAGGCGCTCGCCATACTAGGCTCTGTACTCGACCATTTCGGGCTAGCTCATAGGCGCTCGATCACAGTAGGCTCGGTATATAACTTATCATCTGATCAGAGGTTGCCCAATAGGGGTCTGCCCAATGATTATAGCTCGATGGTGGTGAAAATACTGTAATAATATATATATATATATATATATATATATATATACACACACACACACACACACACACACACCCTCTGCTCTCTTGACTAGAAGAAGACAATACTCAATTGAATATAAAGTCCTGATAAGGGAGAATAGTGTAACTGACTAGGATAATGTATATAAATTCGGGAGTATGAACTTCTCTTTATGCCTCGTCATCAAACACATGTAGTTACGAGATCATGCCAAATGAAGGAAGGGCTTAGCCTTAACATACGTCATCATAATCTTTCCAATCACCAAGTTGAACTCGTCTCTTTGCACCTTAATCTACAAGAATGATAATAATACTATCGTTAGTTTATGAAAGGTACACTTATCGCACAATGAACGGCAAGCTTATTTTGTATTAAAACGGGCAGCATCTCCCCTATAATCCTTACTTCCTCCAAATTCAAGATAACACCAACAACACAAAAATATAAATATATATATATATATATATATATATATATATATATATATATATATATATATATATATATATATATATATATACCACAAAATACTACAAAACAGCCCAACACATCCCAATCTCTTCATACACAAAACGATCACTGTAGTAGTGTCAAACAACCCGAAAATATTACAATAAACGACCAGCCCACCACCCTGTATTTATATGGTGTTTCTCCACACCCTTCTTCTTTCCAAACTCCACAAAATAGTAGTAAAATATACAGCACAACAGCAATACAAAATAGTCCGCTACAAACTCGAACTCACGATTTCCAATCACCGTCCAGTGAGTTCTTACAAATATAGAATGACTTACTATGCATTTACAGTAAGAAAAATGGATGAAAGAAAGCAGTAAACTTACTTTATTTGTTGGATAACTCAACTCCTATCTTGGTTCTTCAAACTCTAGTTTTTACCTCCAATAAAGAACTTGAAAGGGATAGAAAATCACATAGGGTTTGTGGAAAATTTAGGAGAACTTTTACAGAGCTTATGTCTAGTTATTATGCCCCATTAACAGTCTAGTATATGAAGAAGATATGCCTTTAAAAGGCCTCTTTGGATGACCCGAACTTACCCATTTTTGGGCTCTCATTTAAGCAAGAAGGTGACACACCTACTTGTCACCTAGCTTTCTGCGTTGTCTTGCAAAAACGCCCATACCTATCTACCCGATGTCGTATTAACAAACGGTTTAATGGAATTAGAAAGTATACTCATAGATCTACAATTGATGGGTGGAGCACCCCATAACTCTAAGTATATTGGGAGAAAATCGCAGTTACATTTGACCAAAATTTTCAGTAAAACTCATGAACGTAACTTGTGATGACTTTCATCGACTTTTGTTCCACAACTCGCTTGACTTCAAAACATAACACGCGACTATCATACGACCAACATAACTCATAACATAACATTTTTATCATGTTAAACACCCTAGTCTCACCCCAAAAGTACATGTTATAACATTCTCAACTTGTCGACTTTCAACGAAATATTATTTTCTTCAATTTCTTTAGCTTCTGAACCTTACAACCCTCTTTGTACATGTTGTTCATGATATTCAATATTTGTGACCTCCGAGGTAACATGATTAATTTACTTTTTATACTTTCAAATATTATCTCATTTTTGGTCCTACATTAGTTTGTTTACGGCGCATTTTTACATATACGAAAATATAGAGTGTAACACCATATTATCCATGGCTTCTTGAATATGATCACTTGTGGGAGAATTCCTAATCTTCCAAATTTGAGTAACCCCTAATTTGAGGTTTTACAATTGTGAAAGTTAAACACATTAGTTATTCATTTTTTAAGTGGATAATATGGTTCTTATCTATATTCGATCCGTTTTCAAATAGTTCATTATTCATCCTATTTTTTAATGAATAATAAGAATGAATAACTGCTTTCTTTTAATCATTTTGCCGTCTCTAATTCAGAATTTACACGGAAATCTATTTTGTCCTAATACGGTTGCCTCAAGTGATAGAGTAATTTATTCTTTGAGGAATACCTATGTGGTCAATTTTCTTTTTCTCCCGTGTAAAATGAAAAACATGAATGTCCAAAGTGGGGTCCACATAATCTGGCGAAAATGTGGAAAGGATACAACAGATATGATAGTGGCGAGAAGACAGCTCGGTCACGTTATCTGGCACGACAATACACACCACCGTGCAACTCCGCCACTTTTTCAAGAACCACATGTCTCTTTAACCATTTAACTCTTTCAACTGTACTCGTAAATATTGTATATTCAACAACTTTTGTTGAAATTTTTTGAAAAGCTTTAGAGGGTAATACTGTTAGGGAAGATAAGGAATCTTACTTCACCCTTTTTGGCATTTCAATATACAAATTCTACCTTTTAATTGCCTTCTTTCTCTAGTCTTCTTTTTATGCTTTGCTTTTCCAGTAGGACTATTCCCACTTTCTTCTGTTTCTTGAAAAGCACCCAAAAAAGTCCCACTTTTTATTTTCTGAAGAAATCAATTGCTCTCTTGTGATTGTTTTGGAGCTTCATACATGCAAAGATGAAGCCTTTTAGCTCTGTAAGTCCCTCTTCTTCTCCTTAATGGGGCCTCTTTTATGCTCTTTTTTCTTATGATTGTCTATATATTGCTGTTTCTAAGTTCAAATTGTCCTTTTTTTTTTTTTTTTTTGAAAATCTTTTGGAGGTAGTTTGTGTCTCTTTTTTTAAGAGTCATTTATGTTTTGCTTCTTTTAGACGTTTGAGGTTGACATGGTTAATGTACTTTACATTGAGGTTGGTAACACAGCAGGGAACAATAAAGATAGTCTTTTTTTACTTCTTTTTCCCTATATATTTCAAGTTTTCATTTTTTAATTTTATGGCTTTGGGAATTTGAAGGAGAAACAGAATTATTGAACTGTGCTAATAAAAGTAAGAAGGGTTTAGTGGTGTTTTTTTATTTTTAAGAATTTTATTTTTAATGACTATGGTGCCCGTTTGCGCTCACCTCGATTGTTCCACTGGTCAGTGGTATTATTTTCAATTGGATGTAAGAAAATTGTTCAGTGGCATCTAACTAAATATTCTAGAATTACAGGTAGATTATGGTTTTGCTCTAGTCCTATGTATCAATTTCTTTTGTTTCATGTTTAGTTACTTTTTAATCATCTCTTACTTTTTTTGTGCCCTTCAGATACATTATCTAGTCAGTAGATTAAACATTTAGATAATAACTCTTAAGATGTTGAAATGTTTTTAAGTTTCTAAAGAGAAATCAGGCAGTGTACCCTGTCATTTCAATTTTAAACTTCTTTTTAAGTTTGCAATAATCCAAAAGCACAATGGAAGCCGGAGAAGCTAAGGGGATAGGACTACTGCAAGTAATGTGTTTTTTTAACTGGAAACTAGATTTTTTATGAAAACAGTTTCGGTAGCATTTGAATTTGTAAAATGATTGACAGTTCTGGTCTTGCCCATTGACCTGGTTAATGTGTATAAGCACTATGTTACTTGGACTCATCACTAGTATGTATCCAGTGCGGATGTGTCTAAATATTCGGTAGGGTACATCAAGTTATTTGCTAATATTTGGTATATTTTGAAAGATCCACACGAAGTACCCCACACCAATGTCAATTCCGTTCAAAATGGTACCTCAAGGCAAATTGAGGATTCGTTTAACATAGTCAAGCACCTACTGCTAGTACTAGAAGTACAACCATTCTCATATCTGATACCAAAGATCCTCCATTTATACCTATCACGACTACCACTGGTATATTCTTCTTTTCAATAATCAGATTTTCACTGAAAATTGACCACATTAGTCTCTTTGGTGTGTTTTAAAAGGTCATGTAGAGCTTCATCTTCGGTAACATGTGTGTGATAAGCACTTAATGTGGGATAGTTCACCAACTCCTCCTATTGATTAACTTTTACCACAAAAGCAAATATAGTAACCTCATCATCAAGATACTCCATCTGTCCCAACAAAAATGTCAATGTTTGTCTTTGTGCTTCTATTAATATGAGAGTTGAACTTTTGGTATTGCTCAGTGTAAATAGGGAAACGTGGGTTTGGAGTGGTGGTGGGTTGGGTGGTGGTGGTGGTTAAGTTATCAAGTTTTGTAGACATTGCATTGTATTACTTGCAAAGGAAACGGGACATTGAATTTAGGATGTGATAATATCTTTAATGTATTAGTTATTTTAATATATGAGATTATGTAGTAGGATATGTTCTTGTCTAATTTATCTATCATCATGGCGTGTTTTCAGGTTTCCCTTCCTGATCCTAAAAGTAAATCATGTCTCTGCAGCATCTTCATCACTGTTGCTTTGATTTGTGCTATTTACTTCACTGGAAACGCTTTTTTGGCCAAGGATTTCAGGGTACAAATTAGTTGTCGCATTCTTTCATTGTTATCTGTTTCACATATGTAGAATTTACATAAAGTTCAATCCTACTTGTGTTGTTCTTTTCTTTGCCTGAAGTGTTGAATTAGTTATCCCTTGCACGCTCCGCATAAGCAAGTAAACAAACCTCAGATTTCACTTGTTTTAGGATACATGACTACCATATATTGTTCTGTGTATGAAAAAGCTGCTGTTGTCTCTGAACTAGTTCTCTACATAGCGAGTAGAGTTTGTAAACTATGGCAATAAGAATAAGATGACCCAACAAAAAATTGAAAAAGGGCTTCCCTTACTCCATTGCATTGGTGCTATACCATTTACTCAGGGTTACAACCTTTGACCTATAAGAGGTCAAGAACTGTGAGAACTGAATGATTGAGTGCAGAGTGTTTTAATTAGTCTTTCATGTTGGCGTAATTAGAAAATATGCTTTTACTTGTAACATAAAAGTGGACAATTAAAACCCTTTTATGCCTTTTTAGAGTAAGGCTTGCCATGAGCAATCAAACTTGAAGTTCTTTTTTAAAAAAAAAAAAAAAAATCTTTTATGTCATTCTATCATCTTTAGGTTCACCTGAGATATATATCCATGTCAGCGAAATATATTCACTTTATTATTCCTGGATTTCTTTCTATAGCCTAACAACATTCTCTGAGGTTCAGGTGAATTCACATAATAGAAATTTCATGCTTTAGTAAGCGGCACGCTGATTTGTGATCGAAGGAGCTTTCTTGTTTCTTGTGTTGCCAAACTGTCAATAATTCTGTGTAGGATAACGTTTCAAGTATGAAAATCTTGTACTTGCATGAGATCTGGTACTATAAGCTTAATAAATTGAGTATTTGCAGGTGTTTTTAGGATTGGGAATGAACAACTCACACCAGAATGCACAATGTGGTACATGTGAGGTTTGTTTCTTCAGAAATGAACTTGAATTTGTAGGCTTCTTTTCATTTGTGGAAATTCTGCACCTGATTTCTGGTTTTAATTTACTTGTTTGTATTTTTAAGCCCTTTCAAAGGCAGAAGTCTCAGGTGTTGATTAGTTTTCGATTTATCTTTTTAAAAATTGAAAGTTGTAACTCTTGTTGTATAAAGAAATATAGAAGATTCAACTAAGAAACTGAGGATCTCTGAAAATCCTGTTGGCTACTTTCCTCTTCTTGTTCTCTCTTGACATTTGTGTAGATTGTCTTTTATCTTTTCTTTGTTCTACAACTTCAGATGGTCTTTGTTTGCTTCCTCTGGTCATTGACTTTCCGAGACATAGTTATCATCGATTCCCTTTTATCTTGTCAGTGTTCTATGATGTCAGATGGTCTCTACTTGCTTCCTCCGATCTTGACTTTCCAAGACACCGTGGTATCTATGTCTGCCTAAGAACTAGTATCTGTTCTCTTGTAGTACTTCATATGTGCGTGCTTTAAGCTTCGGAAGTTCTTTTTGTAGCATGCATGTTAGTTCTAAGATTCTAAGGAGGTAATATGAAATTTGTATGCTCCAATTTGCCTGTCCCTAAAAGACAGCTAAATGTATAATAGTATCTTATTTCCTTCATTTTGAGGGTTCTAGTAAAATTTGGGCATGCTGCTTGAATAATAGATCTGTTACAAAGCTTAATAGGCAATTTAAGTAGTTTTTACTGCTTACTCTGCATATTTCCTAGTTTCTCTCTTTAAATCACTGCCTTACTAGATGAATGATTTGAAGTTGACTTGTGGAATGGTTTGCTTGTAGTGCATATATTTGGCCATTGGATTTTTCGTAAGAGGTGCTGATATTTGATTATTTTTTAAGTTTTGGATGTTAAGGCTGCTTAAATTTTTTTTTGTATCTCGGGCTAAATCTACGGGGTTCAAACCACTGACCTCTCAAAGGATGATATACCATCAAACTAGTAGATCCTTCTTTTACGAACAATGTCATTTTTTCTATTTATACCCAATATTTTCGTTTTGCTTAACCATATTTAGTAAATTTTTCGACGGATGACACTGCTTGGGGCAATGTAAGTCTCCTGCGGCCATTTGTTTTGATAAAGCATACTTGGTCTTCAACAGTACTGCAAAATGTAGTGACAATATATTTTACGTCCAAGATATACCTTATAAAATTTATGCCCAAGAGAGAATTATAACTTGGGTTTAAACTAGTCAACCTAATTGATGAGAACAAAAGAATAATTTGGTTGAGACAAGTCTACCTAGTCTATGAGAAAATCATACAATTTGGTTGAGACCAGTCTACTAAAATAAATTTGGAATGTCATGTTCTTTAATTACACTAGCATATCTGTGAACTGACTTAAAACGTTCCCATGTAGGTACGGTTAAGACAGCAAAAAGAAACGAGTCATACATCTACCAAATGCAAGGTTTGCTATTATTGTTATTTGGTTTTTGATTTCTGACTTCTTTTAAGCTACTCATTTATTCCTCACAGGAAAAGTGCAGGCCATTTGGGAGTGAGGCACTTCCTGAAGGAATTGTTTCGAAAACTTCGAACCTGGAAATGCGCCCGCTGTGGGGTGATGTCGATGTACGTAAATAATTTCATATATGATTTATCAAGTTTTTCATGTAATCCAGTAATAATGCTCTATTCTTCTCCGTGGTTTTCTTATAACAGATTGGGCCTTGATTTTGATAGTTGAAGTAGGATCTAAGGGTGATGCCACAATTATGTCTTATGTTGTAAAGTTGATGGAATATGGAATATCCAAGTCCAGAAGGAACACATTAGTAATATGATCAGTTTATTTGAAATAGAAAATGTATATAATTACGGTCTTTAGGCCACTCAACCACTGGATGTAGGATGTTGCAAAGCTTCTAATAGTGATATAACTGTCAATCTTCCACCCATAACTTGAAGATAAAAAAATAAAGAAAGATAGAATTACTGAGGCATGTGGAATGTCATCTGGAAAAAATAGGATACTGCAGGTAAAATTTATGCGTTGTAATCATCGTGCTTGCACTATGTTTCCCTTAGTGCAATGTTCTCCAAATTCATTTGTGAGAGCAGAAGTCATCAGCAGTTCTAGCTTTTACCATTTTATCTGTCCACAAGCCCCATAACTAGCATAACATTTTCTGATATTTTCTCTGTTTCTTTATTTGCTTATTATGCAATATTTCCATTCAGAAGAAGTCGCCAAATTCAGTTAATTTATTGGCGATTGCAGTTGGAATAAAGCAAAAAGAGTTGGTGAACAGCCTCATTAAAAAGGTATGTATATTCATCTTTGCCTCCTTGTTTGGCTTGAAACTAGGATCATAAGTTCTGCTCCTCATATCGGTTATATAACTTGCTACAGTTTCTTGAGCATGACTTTGTTGTGATGCTGTTTCACTATGATGGTGTGGTGGATGAATGGAACGATCTGGAATGGAGTAGCCATGTCATACATGTCTCTGCTATGAACCAAACAAAATGGTTAAGTCGGTTCTGGACAACTTCGTTATGTTTACTATACGTTTTGTGCAGCTTTTCACACATCTAACTCTCTGGTTATAGGTGGTTTGCGAAGAGGTTTCTACACCCTGACATAGTTTCTGAGTATGATTACATTTTCTTGTGGGATGAGGACCTTGGAGTTGAAAGCTTTCATCCAGACAAGTTAGTGCCTCATTTCAGCTACATTATAAAAAATACATCACTTGAACATCTGAAATCTGTGTTAAAGGAGCTGTCGGGTGGTTTATCAAAACAACTGCTTAATATTTGTTAGAAATTATAAATATTTTGTCATGCTCAAGAGAAGTGGGTACCTAACTGATAATTCACAAGAGATTGCTAGATTGTTGGGCCTATTAGTTTGCCATTTGAAATAACCTTTTTAGTGGCCATTATCCTTTCCAGGTATCTATCTATTGTTAGAGAAGAAGGGTTGGAGATATCACAGCCTGCACTTGATCTTGGTAAATCAGAAGTTCATCATCCTATTACTGTACGCAGAAGGAACTCTAGAGTACACAGGTTAGACAGATTTTCAACTTGGTAGGACAGAGTTGATCTTTTATGAGTGGAAGAGCTACTGAGTAGCTGAACTATGTAACATTATATGAATTAGAGCTCATGGACCAAAGACTACTGCGCTTGGCTTTCTCTTCCTTCTTCTCTTTTACTTGCTTTGGCTAGTGAGATTGAAAACTCGCTGAAAATGTAGTAGGTTTTAAGTTAAAAAGTTCGAAGAGTTTCTTTCTTTAAACCATTATTCTCCTTATGATTAGCGGTTGTTTTCATGCAACATCTACTTGTGCTTACTAAGGACATGACCCTTGATAGGGGGTGTGGGGGTGTGTGGAGGTTGGGAATTCGGATAGAAAGTTAGTAGATAGGCAGGAGTGTCTCATTTTCATGTCGGCAGCATTAGTATTAATCTCTTCTCTTCATGCCTTCTTATCCGTAGGTTTCTTTTACTATATGTTGATCCTTTCGCTATCCTGTCGGGGGTCTAACTGAAACAGCCTCTCTACCTAGGGTAAGGTCTGCGTACACTCTACCCCTCCCAGACCCTGCTTTGTGGGATTACACTGGGTTTGTTGTGGGTTTGTTATTGTTATTGTTGTTGTTGTTGTTGTATCTACTTGTGTTTTAGTTGGAACACCTGTCTGTTTTCTAGTAGATTGTTGGATACAGAACATGGGGCCCAACATTGGGTAAATCAAGAATAGGGATAGGGATGGCTGATACCATGTTGAAGTGTATAACCATCTCATCTAAAAGCTGAAGCTGTTAGAGATGTCACATTTTTGCTTAATTATTGCTTGAAGAATCTCATGCCAAAACTGACTTGTAATTTTGATGCTTTCAATAGGAGGTTTTATAGGTTCAAAGGTTCCTCGAGGTGTGATAACAACAGCACAGCGCCTCCTTGTGTTGGGTAAAGAACTATAAATTGTTCCTTCTCTTTATTATCAGCTTAACAAGTTCCGCTCAAACTAAATCTAGTAGCTCTAATCCACTTTTTCTTGTGGCTTTTGGAATATTTATTATGGTCGCCAGTCAGAATGAGCTTTATTTTTATTCCGCAAGTAAATCTGTCATGCAGGTGGGTGGAAATGATGGCTCCTGTATTCTCAAAAGCTGCCTGGCGTTGTGCTTGGTATATGGTCCAGGTATAGGAGCTTTGGTTAACAGCATAATCAAGTCGACATACATGGGGAACAAAGTTGTTGATTACGTGTAGCTTATACCGAAAATCTGCTTAATGATAATATACTTTTAAAATTTCCTGATAATCTTGTGGCTGAAAATTGTGCTTGCCTTTAACTAATTATTCTTTTATCGACAGAATGATTTGATCCATGCTTGGGGCCTGGATAAGAAGCTTGGTTATTGTGCACAGGCAAATTCCTAAACTATGAATAACTCTTCCTTTTGGGTCTTCAATTGGTATGATGGTAACACATAAGTTCTTAGTTCTCAGGGTGATCGTACAAAGAAAGTCGGCGTGATTGATGCAGAGTACATAACTCATCTGGGTGTCCCTACACTAGGTGGTGGTAATTCAGATGGAAATAAGGCAAGTAATTTCTTCGTCTTGTTGGATCTTCTCTTCACGAGAACAGACATTGACAACTGGTTCACACTGTTTGTTGTTTCATCTACTACCCTGGTGGCTTACCTCTTTAACCGCTAAATTAGCGCAGATTACCTCTTTATTTTCATCAGTAAATAGGATTACAATGTTGCACAGTTTTGCATTAGAAAGTGTTTATTGGTGTACAATACGAAGAGTTCCTAAATTTATAAATGTGTCTGGTAATCACCAATGAGTGAACTTCGTGTAACTACAACGTCCTTTGCAGTTATATTGATCCATATATTATCTGATAGTTCTGTTTCTGCCTTTTTTTTTTTTGTGACGGGGTTTGGATCATTCTTGTTTGAGAAGTTAAGGATTTTCGCTAGAGGAACTAAATATGGGTAAAGGTTGTAATGCTGCCATTTATGCACTGTTCTTGGAACCTGTGAGAGAGTGTGCAATGGACTTTTTGGTACATTAAGCATTGTGATTATCAATATAGTTTGTGGTTTCTATTATGATAGTAGAACTGAAACATTTGTTTGTAACTAGTCCTTTCTTTCGTGTTTGCTTCGTGTGGTAATGGTTATAATGGAGTTCTAGCTTTTGGCTTGTCTCACACTGTTTGATTCTAATTTCTGTAGTCGAGCAAAGAACTGGCAGATCATTCTCCACAACGCAAGAATATATCCGATTCAGAAGCATCGGTGAGTCGTTCAAATCTGAATTCCTTAATTGTGTCTGTCCTCCGTCTTTGGTTGTTTTTTTTTCTAAATTTCACTCTTCGTGCTTTGCAGGCAACTGCACTTTATGAGAAATTTGATAATAGATCCCTGGTGAGTTCAAATTCACCTTTACGACATATCCTTTCACCAATAACAATTGTCCTTCTCATACTGCTAGTTTATTTATAAAATACTGCAGGTTAGAAATCGATCCTCTATTGAAATGAAGATTTTCTGGGAAAGATGGGTTAAAGCCAGCAAGGAAGATGAATGTTGGGTTGATCCATTTCAAAACCAAGAAACTGAACCTCATGGCTAGTACATGATCGATCACCTTCTACAAAACAATCAGCATTTGTGTATACAATGTGTACAGAAGAGTGTGTAAATTTATTACAGCGGGGATAGAAAGATAAATGAAGAAGCAGCAATACGATCCTTTTGTTACCTTAAGCATGTAAAGATGAATCCATGAAGACCTTTCTACTGATGGTGTATGGTTCATGCAGCATTTTCTAGCGCGGGAAGGAGAAATCAAGTCTTTTTGTTCTTTACTTTTCCTACATTCTTTTTTTTTCCCTCTCCGATTTTTATACTTTTGGTTGGGTCTGCTAAAGATTATGTTTTATGCATTTTGTAAATACCTTTTTCTTTTGCCTAAAGACTTGCTTGTGTAATGTACATAAATTGTCAAAATCAATTTGTTGATTTTTATCTGGTTGGTATAACTGTCTTTTCTCTGCCTTTTCTTCCTTGTTTCTCACATTAATTGATACTAGTAGTCGTACCCGCGCGATGCGCGGTCAATATTAAAAAGAAAAAAATAAATTATAATCATTCTTGTTTGATACTATTAGACCGTATTGCTTTAATAAA